>CM021100.1:429744838-429812145 GCA_007115665.2 Sequoiadendron giganteum
GATTTTCTGTAGCAGCAAACATAGATGAATTCAAATCTCCTTGCTGAAGCTATATTTGCCTTCCAAAATGGTGCCCCAATGTTCTTCTATGCCAATCGATACCTTATGAATTTATCTTGCCCTCTTGAAAAAAATTGCACTTCTCCAAGGTGCGCCTTAAGTAGGGTAAGAACTGAAAGCTGTAACCAACAATGCTCAAACGATTTCTTCCTTCAAACCGTCCTTCCCAAGCCACAATCATCCTTCACAAAGAACTGAGATTCTTCACACAAAATCTGCCAATATCTCTTCTTGAATTGATTCCACCAACTGACAATAATTTGGCTAAAGGCCACAAAATTATGCTGCAAATGAGAGGACTGATGTATCCACTCCCAAACTAGCTAGGCTTGATATTTCACAAGCGAAACTAGGATCAGCTAGGCTTGATATCTCACAAGTGAAGTTCGCCATGCATTAAGGTCACCAAAGTAGAAATGTAGTAATCAACTCAGCCATACCAAAATGCTTAGCCCAAGCCTCTTTGTATACTTTTTCAACCACATCTCCAAGAAGCTTCTAGAAATAAAGTATTATTTTATTCAAGTGACTTTATAATATAATATTTATTTTAGTCATTTTATTAAATTAATTAAATATAAGGTCACCTTTTAATATTTAATTGTTTGATAACCTTATAAATAACTATTTTAATATTCCACTTAATTTAATTTAAATAATTAATTAGTCATCCTTATAAAATATCATTAATTTGGACAACATAATTAATTAATTTAATTTAATTATTCTACCTCCAAATTAGGGACATGACATGCATTTATAGATTTTTTTCATGGAGTCTACAATTTATTAGAGAGGTCGTCCCTCTTGTAGGGCCGTACCATCTCTTTGCTGGTTATTGGAAGTTGTGTTTCCAATTTATTGTAAGTTATGCATTGCATATCTCATGTATGCTGGTCGCCATGCTCTCACATGTGTTCATCTTCAATTTGGAGTGCAACATAGGAGTTTTGAGAGAGAAATAAGTATTTTTGGTGTGTTGCATAGTTGTTGGTAATGCTCTTTCAGTTTGTTGTTTTTCATATCAACTTATCAGCAGTTCAGATTTTGGCTTGTAATTCTATAGTTGGGATGATTAGAAGCTGGAGAAATCATCCTTTAGCATTTGCATTGATTATTCAATTGTAACACTTTGTAAATTGCAGATAATTTGCATTGTAAGATTGTGAATTAGTAGTACTAATCTAGTCATTTATATTTATGCATTTACTTGTGTTTTAATTCACACATTGTAACCCCTGGATGGTTTACTACCAATCTAGAAGAATAAACATTTTTATCTCTCTTTCTCACCCACTGTTAAGTGGAGAATCCTCACTGCTATGTGGATGCCTACTGAAAAGTGGATGAATTGTTCTTAATTGTAATATTTTTCCTCCTACTGGACAAGTGGTAGCATGGAATTTTCATGGTCGGATTATCACCTGCTATTTCATTTCTAGTTGTAATTTCAATTCGGTTGTTGCTAACAATCGCTTCTCATATGCTATCACCTCGCCTTCAATAGGGTCTTGGTGAACATTCTTGGTGAAGGTTACTTTCAGTTGATTATGATTTTGGCTAATCCTTAATAGGTGCCTGTTGTTAGTGAAATTTCAAAGAAAAAATTAAGGGGCACATTTCAGCCTTGCTCATTATTTTCTTTACCGTGCTTGTGATAACAAAACGTTGAGCTTATTTTGGCTTGTTTCTTTGTTATTTACTATATGTTCAACTTTGTTAAGTGAAATTTTATTTGAGTGTAAATTGTATGCCTATTTTATCTACAATCTATTGTCCCAGATGTGTTATTGCTATTGGAGTTTGAGGAAATAAATATTATGCCTACCTTGCTTTGATCTACAGTCTCAAAATATTTCAGTATTATTGTTTTATGGTTTTCTTTCATGAACTTTATTTCAGCTTACATCTAAAAGTACAATGTGTCTTTGGTGTGAGTGGTAAAACATTCATTGTATTAATAGAAAAAGAGGTTACATTATATAGAAATGGAGGTCTACTATAGATATTAAATATCTACCTACCTGCTACCTACCAAAAATTGTAGACAATAGTTACATATCTAAACTAAATAAATACATTCTAATATTGGCCATTAACACTATAGAAAAATATTATTCTCACACCCTCCCTTAATGGTCAATCTATCAACAACACCAAGTTGTCCTCTGAATTTGAGAAACTTATCTAGGCTCAGAGACTTGGTGAGAATATTCATAGTTTGATCTGCTATCGAAACATAATGCAGTTGAACTGATCCGTCTTCTACCAGCTTGCGGATGTAGTGACAATGAAGCTCGACATGCTTGGTACGTTCATGGAAGATTGTATTTTTGGCGAGTTTGAGCACCCCTTGATTATTAGTGTACAAGGGAGAAGGTCCTGCTTGTGACATGTGCATGTAAGAAATCATCCTACGGAGCCAAACTGCCTCACATGTTGCCTTAACGGTTCCTCAATATTCTACTTCAGTCGAGGAAAGAGCCATTGCCTGTTGCTTCTTGTTGGTCCATGTTATAGCATCTGTACCCAAACTGAATACATACCCAGAAGTAGATTTTCTGTCATCCACTGAACCTGCCCAATCTGAGTCTACATAACCAATAAGCTTTGGATCTGTGAATCTGCCATACAGAATGCCATAATTTGAAGTGCCCTTAACATATCTCAACACTCACTTCGTTGGAAGCCAATGATCATCTTTTGGAGTTGTCATGAAGCGAGAAATGTAGCTCACTGCAAAAATGATGTCAGGTCTAGTGGCAATGAGGTAGATGAGGCTGCCCACTAGTTGCTTCAATGTCATTTCATCGACTCGAGGTGAATCAGAGTTGGTTGATAACTTCAGCCCCTTCTCCATAGGTGTGGAGGTAGGTTTGCAATCCTGCATCCAAAATTTATCAAGCAGACTCTGAGCATATTTAGACTGAGAGATAAAGATGCCACTAGCGGTCTGCCAAACCTCAATACCCAAACAATAATGAAGAAACCCCAAATCTATCATATCAAAAGCTTGACACAAATCCTATTTGATTGCAACAATCAAATGTGCTAAACTGCCAGTAATGATCAAGTCATCAACATAGACAACAATAAAGAGTATTATCACCAGAGTGTTTGACATACAAATTACTGTCAAAAGGACTACATTGAAAACCATGATCAACCAAGTATTGATCAATCTTGATGTACCATGCATGGGGATCCTATTTCAGTCAATAGAGTCCTTTCACGAGCCTACATACCTGATGTTCTTTGCCAGCAACCTTGAAACCAGGACGTTGTGTCATGTAGACTTCTTCCTACAACTCACCATTGAAAAAAGGAACTCTTGACATCCATTTGATGAACAGTCCATCCAAATTGAGTTGCAATCGTGAGAAGAAGATGAATTGTTCTCATCTTGGTAGTAGGAGCAAAAGTCTCCTCGTAGTCAATTCCCTCCCACCGTGTGAATCCCCAAGCAGCTAATTTAGCCTTGTATTTAGCCAAAGTACCATCTGCTTGATATTTGACCTTATATACCCATTTGCAACTGATAGGTTTCTTCCCAGGAGGAAGATCAGAAATAATCCAATTGTGATTCTTCAAAAGACTATGGTATTCGGTCTCCATAGCCTTTTCCCACTCTAGAATTCCTTTAGCCTCTGAATATGTCTAAGGCTCATAGATGTTGTGGATGTTGGCCATAAGAGAAAAATTGACTATGTTGTACCACTTTCTCTTTCTATGAGTTGATCAACCCTCAATGAGTTCATCATTATGAAGATCTCTGATAGTCTTGAGCCACCACTTAGGGCAACGAGTAGAAGTACCAACATCTGGAGTAGGAGAAACTACATCTTCTAGGATTTCTAGAACAAAGTCATCTAGATATGAATCCTGAGGAAGGTTAGGTGGTGCTATATCATGACCGGTAGACTCCTCATCTTCAAAGTCAGAATGCTCTGAAGCCCTCTCATTAGGGGAACCAAGAGCAAGACGAACACCCTCATCAGAAACCTTAATATGTTGATCCTCAGGGTTGGTAGTAGGAACAAATGGACCAGTAGTCTCATCAATCACAACATGATGATTGAATATGAGATGATCAGTCTCCACATCAATCAACCTGTATGCCTTGTGATTGTTGTTGTAACTAGTAAACAAAAATTTTTGGCTCTTGGAGTCCAACTTCACACGTTTGGATTTTGGAATCCATACATGAGTTGTAGAACCAAAGACTTTCAAATGGCCCACCTTAGGCTTACGTCCTGACCAAGATTCTTTTGGAGTCATCTTCTTAACGACCTGTGTAGGTGATCGATTCAGGAGGTAGACTACAATATAAACTGCTTCAGCGCAATATTTATTGGGGACATTTCTATACTCCATCATAGAACGAGCCATTTCAGTAATGGTACGATTCCTACATTCAATGACACGATTCTTTTGAGGGGTGCATGGTGTGGTGAGTTGGAATTTAATGTTGTGTGTATCACAAAAAGTAGAGAAGTCAGCTAAACAAAACTCCTCCCCATTATCTAACCTTAGAGTGACAATCTGACCTTAGAGTGATAATCTGAGAACCTGATTCTTTCTCAACTAAGGCCTTATATTGCTGAAATGTACTAAAAATACATCCACATTTTTTGACTGAAATCATCAAAAAATAATAATTACCTGGACCCAGTAATAGATGGAGTGTTCATTGGTCCACATACATAAGCGTGAACCAACTAAAGTACCTTGGAGACTCGCCAATAATCACCATCTAAGAATGGTGTCTGATGCTGCTTCCCAGCTTGACACACTCCACAAACTCCATGATTTTGAGTTTGGATCTCAAGTAGACCAGCAACTAAACCCTCTCGAGACAGTTGAGAGAGATAGTGCACATTCAAGTGCCCATAATGCTGATGCCAAAGTTTGTTGATGGAAGTACTCCTGGCTTCCAAAGCGTGCTCCTAAGAATCACCAGAATTAGCAAGTCTATACAATCCATGATCCTCAAGTCCCATGGCAATCATAGTACGTGTCTCCTTATCAACAATGTTATAGGTGGACGAACTGAAAATAACATCCAACTGGGGAGAATGCCTCTTGATCTGGCTGACAGAGAGAAGATTATGTTCCATGTCTGGAACATAGTAGACATCGAGAAATAGTAAATTTCTCCCTCCAGAGTGAATCTGAACATTGCCCTTACCGACAACTGTGTACTCTTCGCCGCCTCCAAAGATCACTGAATCAATGAATGGTTCATATTTGGTCAACCAATCTTGACGATGAGTAAAATACCGAGAAGCCCTTGAATAAATATACCAAGAAAAATATTGTATTGGATCTACTATTCTCTTGGCCATAAAATCATAGAATGCAGACTCTTTCTGCTTAGTGTGCTCTGTGACATGTGCCTTTTGTTGAGACCCTCCCTGTTTCTTTTGTTCAGAAGTCAGTCATACCCGACAATCAACCTTCATGTGACCATATATATGGCAATAATTGCACTAAACATTCTTCTTCTTCTTCTTGCCTTGAGAAGAACCCAGAGCCTTTCGGCTGAGAAGATTGAGCCTTCCCTTTGTTCTTAGCAAAGGATTTGACAAAAAACATTTGCTCTATGGAGGTGGAACTGGTACTGCTTCCAAATTGTTGTCGCCATCGATCCTGCTGCAATAGCTTGTTGCAAAGATCTTCAAATTTGAGATCAACATTGGTGGAGGTGATATTCAGCATCTCAATGAAATGCTCATATCAACGTGGGAGACTCTTTAGAGTAATGACGATCATGTCCTCTTTCTCCATTATTCGACCAATCACCTCCAACTGATCACAAATGTCCTTAATCTTCGTCAGATGTTCCTATAAGGACATTTTATCATCCATCATGATGGAAAAGAGCATGTTCTTGAGAAAGAATGCTTTGCTCTTGTCAGGGGTTGCATGAAGGGCCTTCAAATGATCCTTGATTTCTGGAGTAGTTTTGCTAGACGGTACCTGAGGTAGCTGCTCATCTATGATTGAGAGTTTGATGAGCATGACAACTTTCCGATTGTGTTCATCCCATTTGTCCTGGTCCTTTTTGACTATAGTGGGACGAGTTGAGTTCCCCAAAATGATTTGATCAAGGCAACGATATTTAAAGATCGTAATCATGTGCTACTTCCAGGTGTTGTAATTCTTCCCATTCAACTTCTGGCTGCTTTCGAGCATTATATTTGTTAGAGATGCCACCACATACCCTAAGGTCAAATTGGTGAAAGCAAAAAAACGGAAACAAATACAACACAAATTCAAAGTAGAAATCCTAGCATGGATTTTGAGGCACTTTGAATACAAAACCTAAAAGATTTGAAGAGTACCCAAAAAATGATGATAAAAACCCAAAAAAAATTCTGAATACCCAAAAAAAATTGTCAGCACCCACTTGCACAAATTTTGAAGCATGAACTTCGAGACACCTAAAAAAATCTAATCACAACCCAGTTGAGATCTCAAAAAATACACCAAGAATCTACAATAAAAAAAAAAGTTCCACTTGATCTGAAGGGTCAAAACCCTAGTTGAGTTTTGAAAAAGCCCTAGGCGGCCATTAAAGCACAAAAATTTGCAAGAAACTGGTGAAAATCGCATGCAGGTCATTGCCAAAATATGCGCTAGAAAAGGAACAAAAAAACATGTTTTACAAAGATAAAAAAGCATGCCAAGAGATGCCCAACAAAGAGGTCACGCGAATAGTTTTTTTCGCTCAGAAAAAACCACGAAAAAGGCAAAAAAATACGCAACGAAACTTCACATAGAGGTCGTGCATAGACTTGGAGGTCGCACGGACTGGAAATGCACTGTTTGAGGGTCGTGTGGGCCTAAAAAACACACAGGAATAAAAACGCAGCAGAAAAATCATGCTCAGACGAAGGAAACCGCTCCTAGGATAATGAAAAATGCGGCCAGAGGTCGAGGGTTTCTGAGGCGCATGATTATACACCAAAATTTTCCCTAAAAGATGCAAGAAAAACCCTCGAATTTCCAAGCAAATAAGACTTGTGATTTTTTTAGGGTTTTTTTCTTTTTCTACTACTCTGATACCATGTGAATGGTAAAACATTCATTGTATTAACAAAAAAAGAGGTTACATTATATAGAAATGGAGGTCTACTGTAGATATTAAATATTTACCTACCTGCTACCTACCAGAAATTGTAGACAACAATTACATATCTAAACTAAATAAATACATTCTAATATTGACCATTAACACTATAGAGAAATATTATTCTAACATTTGGATGTGTTTTGGAAACAAGTTTATCTAAGTTTTGTGTTAAACATTCCTTGTTTACTTCTAACTCTTTTGCTTTGAATTTACTTGAGAAGTTAGAAGGGTCATTAGTTTAGGCTTAGTTGTAGTTGAAGTTACGAAACTAGAGAAAACCTTAGCTATGACACACAGAGTTTTATAACCTTGTGCTATCAACTAAGATAAAAAGATCAAAAATTAGTTTAGTATTTCTTTTTAAGCATAATCAACAAAAGAGGGAGCTTCCCCTCCTAGTTTGAAGAGCAATATAACTGTGCATAGTTGTCTATTTACAATCCACACTCTAGAGGTGCGAATTGAAATGCCAACACACTTACAATTGTTGGGCATACTTTTGAGTTGAAGATGAACTATGACGCAAGCACTTGGAGTTTGCACAATGAGGTTATTTAGAACTTTTTGATCAAGTGCCTAGATGAGACCACTAATTGTTGCACCCAAAGGTATTTTGTGTTCTTGAATGATTGAATTCAAGAAAAGGCTAGTGGAGGAGGTTCCTGTGCACAATTTATATGAGGGTGATTGTTAGATTTGGGATCCAGGACTTTGCATTATTAATGAAATGCTTCCTTGGTTGTTGCAGAATGACAATTATATTAGAGTAGCACAGTGGATGGGTGCAATAGTATTTCAGAGATGGCATAGTTGTCTGTTTCCAATCCACACTCCAGAGGTACGAATTGAAATGCCAACACACTTGCAACTGTTGGGCATAATTTTGAGGTGAAGATGAACTATGACACAAGCACTTGGATTTTGCACAATGAGGTTATTTAGAACTTTTTGATCAAGTGCCTAGATGAGACCACTAATTGTTTCACCCAAAGGTATTTTGTGTTCTTGGATGATTGAATTCGAGAAAAGGCTAGTGGAGGAGATTCTGAAATATATCAACCAATTTTTATTTTTATTTTTCCACAACTCAATTCACCCGTTAATGCTAATGAAAACTTAATCCAACTGAAAGGAACCCTTTCCTCTGATCAACCCAGATCCCAATGCGGGCAAGGTTGAGAGCATACTTGAAAGGGGATCGTTAGCATTGCTGAAACTTGCTGAAAGAGTAATAGAAAGGAAATAGAATCACTCAACCACTTATTCAGTGGGAGGACTGAAATGGAAATTACATTACTAAAATTAAGATGCAACTCGACCACTTATTTAGCGGGAGCATGTTGATGGCTCAACCGATCAGAAAAATGATAAGATAATGCATTACATTAAGAAAATAGGTGGCAAGCCAGCCTCTTCCACTTGTTCAGCGGGTGATGCAAGAATTAAAACCTGAGCTACAGACTGAATGAGGCCAGTCTCTTCCACAATCGTGGGAAATGGCAACCAATCAAGAATGCTAATAGTACTACTATTCAACTTACAATATTATAGAATCGCCTGTCATCAAGAACAAGTATATGATGTTGCAATAAAATGGAAAGCCCCTCCTATTCCTATCTTGACTTCTCAAACTCAAATCCCAGCTCACAAACCCAAATTTAACAATCTGATTTTTGACAGACCTGCACTGAAAATACATGACCAACAACACAAAAATTCACTAGATTGCTGATAACTCTCTCAAAACCCACTCAAATCACATGAGATAAAATGCAACAACTTCTAATACTGATGTCACCCAAGATGGAACCAAGAAACTGCCCCAAATGTTTCATATTTATTTTGTACGCAAATCAATGCACTTCCAGAATGGTATGACCCTCAAGGAGGGGTGATTTTGCATTATAAAAATAAATAACAATAAAATCTAAGAATTGATGGAAGGGGTTGCCTTAACCTGCCAAACACATCACTCAACTACCCATAAGCAGAATAAAATCTCTCTTGGACATATAAGAAAAAACTCAGTTCAGCCACAGTCAATACAATAACTGTAAAAATCGACTGAAATATAAGAACTCAATTACAAAATGCAAGACAACTCTATAGTAACCTATTCTCAACTAGTTGCTATCTCTCAAGCAAGAAGTTAAGCCAGCTAGGAGGTATGCATCCCTTGAAGCAACTCTAACACCATTCCGATAGCATAACAATATTGAAGACATAAGATGATGAATGAAGACCCAACACTCCCTTTTATAATTTTTGCCAAGCATCACTAGAACCTTCTAGAAGGTGCGCCCCACTCAAGGAGTCAACCTAATTCGATGTTGACTCATGACCCTCAAGTGGCATCCCATTTTCCAAGGCATTTTTCATAATTTCAAAACATTTTAATACCTCCTCATATTGGCATCCCTTTTCTCTCCAAGTTAACTTTAATAAAATGGTAAATATTTCACTTAAACCTCTTAATGAGGCGTCCACCCATAAAAGTCCCCCTTTTAAAACAACTTAAGTCATCAAGCTAGGCCAAGGGGTTATAATTAAATAAAACATTATTTTAATGAAAATAACTTATCTCTCTAAAACCTGCATCTAGGAGCTTATTCCAATACTACCAACTGAACTGTTCGATGAGGGAAGCCAAATGTATTGATGCTATCAAGACCACTGCCAGAAATAGAATTTAATAAAATAGTAAATCTAGGAATTTACTCGGATCAACATGCATGCTATACCATTGTGAAGCTCTTTGAAAACCCAGAAAGGAGCTGCCAACCAAACACCAAGATTCTAGGAGCAAGTCCCAGAGAAAGCTGAAACATCCTCCTAGAAGATAGGAAAACCTAATTTCCGCTTCTGAGTAGTCTACGAGTCACCAGAATAGACTAACAGCCAACTGTTAGATCACTATTGAGAAGGGGACATTATAGATTCCTTTGCACAATTTATATGAGGGTGATTGCCAGATTTGGGATCCAGGACTTTGCATTATTAATGGAATGCTTCCTTGGTTGTTGTAGAATGACAGTTATATTAGAGTAGTATAGTGGATGGGTGCAATAGTATTTCAGAGATGGTTATGGCATCCTGGTATTCAATTTTGACATGGAAGTGTGAATTGCTTGAGGGCAAGCAATCTCCGAGAAGAGAGGACTGTAATGTCCCCAAATTTGTGGTAAAGTGACTTAATTAATTTAATTGATTAAGTTGTCTAAAAATTCATATTATTTCAAAAGGATGACTTTAATTGATTATTTTAATTAAAATAAAGTGTAAATAATAAAATATTTAAAATCACTTTATTAAATAAAGTATTCTTCTAGAAGCTGGAGTTAGTTACAAGTTGGCTTCTTTTGGAAGATTCATTTGAGCCTTTAAAAGGACTTGATTGCAATGCATTTGGGCATCTATTGTTGAGTTAATCTTTTTTATGCATTATTGCAAAGGCTTGAATATCAAATTCATTTAAATCTCTAAGGACGAAAACCTTCAGCGAATTGGAAAAGGGTTGGAAAAAAACCTCTCTTTCTAAGAGTGGATTCACGATGGAGTTCACTTTGAGCTTATTGGTTTCAGATTTGGAGCTTCAACCAGCTAGGGTTTGCAAATTTATTTGAACATTGAAGAATGGATGTTGCAGATTTGAGTTTATTGAGTCATATTTTAATGAGATTTGGGACGGCTCGGGTTTATACTTGCTGCAGCAGAATTTTACCAAGCTAGCCACTAGGGTTGGATACCCATTTTGGAGGTGTTTTTTGTGGATTTTAGGCTCTAAATATTTTATTTAATTTTCCTATGTTGGGCGACCTGATTTGGAAGGCTATTTGGAGTCATTTGGCATAAATCTAGAATTTTGGAGTTGTCTATGATTTAATATAATTTTTGCAGCATTGGGATAACTACGATTTGGCACTTTTTGGGTCAAATTTTTATTCCAGCTTGGAGGTGTCTAGGGTTTGAATGTGGATCAGTTTTGGCATCATTTTGAAGTATTCTTTATAGGAGAATTGTTGGTCTGAAAATTCTCTGAAAATCAGTCCTTAAATAGTCATTATCTTCTCCATATCATTGTGCATGTTGTCTACCATTGCTACATTGTATCCGGGTATGTTTCCATTGCCAATGTACTTCATTCTATATTGAAATCAGACTAGAATAGCTTGATGTTCTAATAAGATTAAACCTTATTATATTTGATATGTTAGATTTAGGATCAAAAATGAAAGCAATCAAAAAATGCAACACATAAGACAATGAACATAACAAGATACCCTATGAAAACCCTCCTACTCGAGGGAGAAAAACCCAACAAATATATCTCATATATTGAAGGAATAAGAGCAGAAATTTGCTTACAACTCAGGCCCAACACAATGCCAAATTTGATGCAATGAATAATAGCGCCTCTCCTAGATGCAAAGATACTAATGAATATGTTTCTCCTTGAAATTGGTCTGCTGCTACAAAATGATGATCTGCTGCTACAAGATGATGTTTGCTTCTCAAGTATGAACTTCTTCTAGGAATGCAAATTATGATGAATGAACTTGATGATCAAATGAATGATCATCACCTTGTATTTATACAAAATTAGGTGACTCTTCATTTGGGTTGGCCTATTTTAAGAATCAAGGTGACTCTTCATAAAATTATTATATATAGCAAGTCCTACTTGCCTTGGTATTATTTATCCATCATTTTTAAGTTTGAGAGAAAAATATCTCCCACTGCTATAACATCAACACTCCCTCTTAGCTAGGGAGGTATCTCTAGGTGAAAGAACAATACTGTATCTTGCTTTTTGCCCAAGATGGACATTTACATCAATATTTTTAATTGAATTTTCATCTTCTGAGACCTATAGCAGCTAAGTCGTTAAGAATTTGAAGATGATGCGAACTAGTGATTTGTATTAATTTGTGTGTAGATTATAAATATATATTTTTAAGTTTTTTTTGAAATAAATCATGAATCTTTCAACATCTCCTTTAAACAGAAAAACAACATTTTCAAATACTAATGTTTGTGTCATGCAACATAGCTTTTTTTCTATAAAGGATAAAATTCTAATTTTTGGAATATAGATTCTCAACATCAATATCTACGGAAAGGATATCTTTTCATAATTTTTTGTTACATATATATTTTTTAATTAATTTTTGAAGTTGCCATAACTATAATTTGGACATGCATTGGTGTCGTACAACCTAACTTGTTGTGTATATATTGAAATCCATTTCTTCTTTTTTTAGTGAAACAAGGACATCAATACCTAGGGAAAGGGTATTTTTTGAATTTTTTTTACAATGGTTTATAACTTTTCCACCTCTGTAGAATGAAGAACTTGATGTTCGGAGAAAAACCTGTGTTCAATAAAAATTGAAAATTAAATACAAGATAAAATGAAAACATATCAAAACTATACTTGTTGGAAAACTCGTTTCAAGGGCTACAATCTTGCAAAAAGGTAATTTATAAATGACATTTTTTAGTCCCTCAAAAGGTAAAGTAAACTTGTTTTTTGGCCAGCATTTTGATAGGTGCGAAGGAGACTCCATTGTGGGTATAATTCAATACTAGAGGGGTTCTATCCAAGGAGGTTTGATCTAAGGTGGTCTTGTCTATCCCTCTTCAATTAAAACTTTTTAGATGGAACCTCTCAAGGCTAAAATCATTAGTGTTTCTAAAATAAGTGATTTTAAGCAAAAATCAGCATGTCCGAAAAGTGAGACACAATATTGTGGTAGTAGCCCTTTCCAGATATCCATGTCAGGGAGTCTTTCAACATGACACCCACAATGGCTACACCCATTGTGGAAAACTCAAAGGTTCATCACGAAGTCTCTCAACATGATGTCATCATGGAGTCTCTCCACATGATGTCCACCATGGCTACTCCCATGTGTGGAAAGAAACACAAGTACAAGGGTTCATCATAGAGTATCTCAACATGATGTCATCATGGACTCTCTCAACATGATGTCTCATCTTAGTCACAAAGATGAACAAGGGATCGCACCTCATATTTCTCTGTCTTAGAGAAATATACACTACAAGGGCTTTCACCTCATATTTCTCCATCTCAGAGAAATATACTCTTCACGGGCTTTCACCTCATACTTCTTCGTCTCAAAGAAATATATGCTACAATGGCTTTCACCTTATACTTCTCCGTCTTAGAGAAATATACGCTACAAGGGCTTTCACCTCATACTTCTCCATCTTGGAGAAATATATGTTAATGATATTATTCAGTTTTAGAATCGAGATGAATACTTTAGATAATAAATTTAAATGTAGCACTAAATGCTATTCAAATTTATACATTTGTTATTCAAATTAAATTAAGGGGCCGACCTCTTGATTTATAATTAAATATAAAATAAATAAAAGGCATTTATTAAGTGAGTCGACCCTTCTTGAGATTCGCGCCTATTCTCCAAGGGTCATGTTTTATCAAGTGGCCGACCTCCCTCTTGTGAAGAGGTGTGATTCTATTTGAAGTGTATATATATGTGTTTCATCATTCGATTTATCATAAAAGAAAATCATCAAGTTCATTCTGCATAATTCACATTCCTTCAGAAGTTCGCAGTTAAGTAGTAGAGCATCATCTTATAGCAACAGGCCGATTTCAAGGAAACATATTCACTTGTCTTTGCATCTAGGAGAGGTGCTAATACTCAGTGTATCAAATTCCCCTTGTGTTGGGCCTGAGTTGTAATAGATTTCTGCTCTTGTTCCTACAATATATATAAGAGAAATATTTGTTGGGTTTTTCTCCCTCAAGTTGGAGGGTTTTCCCAGGGTATCTTGCTGTGTTATTTGTCTTATGTGTTAAATTTTCTGATTGCTTTTATCTCTCATACTTAAATTTACAAGGTATCAGAGTGGGTTTGAGGAGATATTGTGATCAGATCTGTATTTACTACAGTACCCTACTCTCTTATTTAAATTTAGTTGTCTATCCCTACCCTAGTCAAGATGGTGAATGGTTTGAAGGTTGAGGATAGACTCAAGGGAGCATTCAAATATACCTCATGGAGGTTTAGAATCATGCTCACTTTTGTAGAGAATGATTTGGCTGAGTTTGTGGAGACCAAAATTCCTGAACTAGAAGAGGAAGAAGGGAAGATGCAATGGAGGAAGAAAGATATCAAGGCGATGAAGTTGTTGGTTGATTCCGTCAAAGACCATATTGTTCTGATTATCTTCAAATTAAAGACAGCAAGGGACATGTTCAAAACATTGGAAGAGATGTACAAAATCAAAAACACGAGCCGAGCACTTGCACTAAAGCAACAACTTCATCACGTTAAGATGGCGGAAGGAGAGTTTGTCATCACCTACTTCATGAAAATTTTTGAATTGAGAGATCAACTCTCTACCATTGGTCATATTGTTGATGACAAGGATTTGACCATGTTGGCTCTTAATGGTCTTCCTTCATCATGGGAGTCTTACATTCAAGGAATCAGTGCGAGATCAAAACTTTGCAAGTTTGATCAATTGAGGGTAGACTGTATTCAAGAAGAGTCAAGGTTGGCTGCGAGAGGTATTGGTCGAAGCCCTACAAATGAAGACATCCAAGTTCTTTCTGCTCAATCCTCGAAGAAGGAAGGAAAAGGAGGAAAGAAAAGATACTTCAAGAGGAATAGAGATAAAGGGTCAGATGGTGCTCTTGCATTCAAGAACTGGGACCTCTCTCGTGTTCAATGCTTTAGATGTGACAAATTTGGTCACTATGCAAAGGATTTCCCTACCAGGCCTAATCAACATGCTTCATTTACAGATGTGATTGAGATCTCTCCCCAAAATGATTCTAGTGAATTTCTACTCTACTCATGAACCTATGCTCAAACCGTGAAGGTTGTGTACTGATCTAAGCACAAGAGTAGTGTATCCTACTATGTCCACCCTTCAAAATATCTATGAGATAATTATTATTTGTTTTGATTGTAATTACCCGTCTAGGCTAAAATTCAGTTTGCTGAGTTGTGCAACTTTGACATTATTTACCTAGATTATGTGTGACCAGTAAATAGTGATCACTGGGATAAGATTCTTTAGAATTAAGAATTATTCATTGCAAGTTGTATCATGCTAATTTTTGAAGATTGTCTTTTGTTATGCCGAGATTAGCTCTTCCAAGAAATTGGAATAAATACATGTCATGATTGATGAATTAATTATCTATTACTCAGGAGATTTTGAATTCTATGAGATAAGTATTGCAATGGTACTTCTTTTAGTTGGCCATGAGTCAAGGTAGTTGGTCGAGAGTGTACTTGGTCAGCTGTGAGCCATAAGTAAATAACATATTAGTTAATATTAACAATCCATGTACTTATGTACATGCCATGTTGGTTAGTTGTCTCAAGAACAGTTCCTGATGAAGTAATTAGCTATAATGAAGGGACACGACGGTTGGTACCTTAACCATCGTCAGCATACTATATGTACTTGAGTCATGTAGACGGGAAGGGAGATGGTTCTACTATGCTATGTTATGTTTTGTTTAAAGACATTATGATGTAATTGTCGAATACTTAATAAAGAAGCATATCTATGTTCTATGCGATTTCCATGTGATTATTATATGCTATCACTGTTATTTTATATCTCCGTTTACTCCGTACGTCAATATACCTATAGCTAGTAAACATTTGGTGTCGTTTCCTAAGCGAACCCGGTAACCACCCAGATAGGGGAATGGCACTGTGATGGGGCAGCCGACTAAAGGGCCGGTACAAGCAAACAAGGATCGTGAAGACACTCTAACGGAAGACCTCTGCAGTCTGTGGGAAATCTCATTAAAGGACCATGTACGAAGGGAGGCTCTTAGGTGAGAGATCCCATAGGCAGTCATTTGGGATAGATTGCGTGTCAACGAAGAGGTCGACCATCTTCTTACCAAACTACCAAGACTGATAGCACGCCACTACATTATCTTACAGGATCTTCAGGTGGAAGAGGATCAAGAATGCCGAAGACAACAAATCTTGTAGCGGTACGAAGAACGAACCAAACAAGAAGAGGAGGAACGAGACACTAGCCAAAGATGTACCTTGGCAACCAACAATGATTGCGTGAAAGATGTGTAATGCCCGTACAGCTGAACAAGGACAAGAATCGAATACCATTTGGGCACAAAGTGGAGGAGGAAATAATTTGGCTATCATTGAGATTATAGGAGCAAGAAAACCGGTAGAA
This sequence comes from Sequoiadendron giganteum, assembly GCA_007115665.2. Lineage (NCBI taxonomy): Eukaryota > Viridiplantae > Streptophyta > Pinopsida > Cupressales > Cupressaceae > Sequoiadendron > Sequoiadendron giganteum. The sequence continues at coordinate 429,761,256 of CM021100.1, forward strand.
AAGATTAAGTAGAGCACATCAGAGTTTTATGGAAGGGAGGGACGAGGAACCCTTCATCATCCCATACGTAGAAAAATATTAAAACTGAGAAAATGAAGATGAATTGAATGAAGAACTTGAGAATAGCATCCAACGCATTCAGGAGTTGTCCATATTGGATGACGATGAAGGGCTAAGGATAGGGAGATCTAAGCCCAAGAACCCTTGGCAAAGGGAGCACTGGAGTGGGACCCAGGAAACTCAAGGTGTAGAGGACATTGATGGAGGATGAGAAAGTGACTCATATGTGGCCGAGAGTGCAAGTGACGCACCGGAACGTAACGGGGAAACTGGTCCAGTCAGGTCCAATATACAAGGAGGACAGCGGGGAAGGATAGTGACTCCAAAACAACAAAAGCTGCCAAATTTTACGGGGAATGGGTCAGAGGATCCAATTCAACACTGTAAAACATGCAAGACAATATGGATAGCAAGTGGAGAAGAGGACCCAGATCATTGGTTGAAAGCCTTTCCAGCGACACTCAGAGATAGTGCCATTGATTGGTACTCAGAGTTGGACCAAGCACAAAAGGCTACATGGAGATTACTCAAGAAGGCCTTTCAGGATGAATTCAAACTTCTGATGGATGACAGTGAGCTTGTAGTAGAAATCTACGGTACGAAGTAGGGAAAACACGAGAATTTGCGCACATACAATCGATGACTAAAAGACTTGTTGGGAAAATTGGAGGTTCAACCGGCCGATGGGCTAAAGAATCGATGGTTCATTGAAGGCTTTCTTCCGTTGCTGAGGAAGAAGATGAAAGTCGTGCCTCCATCATTGTACGCTGAAGCATACAATCAGGTGATGGATATAGAAAGTGAAAACAAAACATCCTCCCGAGGGAAAAAGAAGATGGACGACAAGGAGAGTGCGAACGACAGCGACAGTGAATCGAAGACCGTACAAGCACTCAAGAAAGATATGATGCGAATGATGAAAGAATTCATGGCCAATAAAGAGAGTACGAGAGAAGCATGAGAACTATGGTGTATAGACTGCAATGGGGAAGGTCACATGAAGGTGAACTATCCGAAGAAGTTATTTTACGATATCTGTCGAGTGATGGGACATTTCGTCAAGGAATGCCCATACAATTTAAAAGCTAAAAGTGCACAAGTACTCTTCGCTCAAGGAGAACTGTCGACACTGCTGAACACACCACCAAAGCCCCAATACAATAGCAATGCATCCCTTGAAGGTTACCAGAACAATAGGAGTTTGAGGAACATAATACAGTACGATGGTAAAGGACAACCCATGATCCAATGCCGAAAGTGCACCGAATGGGGTCACTTCGCCAAGGATTGCCAAAATGGCCAAGGTTCGAGAGGAAGAATGTGTAAGTGGTGTGGACCAGGCGACCATGAAGATAGTGAATGCCCCAAGTAGAAGGGTATCCATATGGTGGAAGTAGAAGAACAAGAGGTACTGGCGATCACTAGAGCACAAGCAAAGAAGGCAACCTACCCAGATCCACGTACGAAAAAACAAAGGATGAAGGAAAAAAAAGTTGAATTTGAACTGGCTATTGTGAAGGAGAACAAAATATCTTTGGAGAAGCCAGAGATCTCTCGACGGTTAGAGGCAGAAATGAACATCGTACGACAGGTACTGCACTCCACCATACCGATCAAAGTAACTGACCTTCTCCAAAAGTTGTTGCAGTTGGGATTGGCAATGACAAACATCCTTGGGGATGTCAAGAAATCATGAGTGGAGGATCGAAGGCAAGAATTAGTACCAGATTCACCACCGTACGGTGAATAAACCATTGATCCCGTACTACTCACGACGAACATCGGGAAGATGTCAGTGGTTGTGCAAATGGAGATCAGGGGGAATATCTTGACAAATACTATCATCGACAGAGGATTAGGAGTCAACGTACTGCCCAAAGACACATGGAAGACCCTGGGGAATCCTACACTCTGGCCATCGACATTCCAACTCATCGGTGTCGATCAGCATTGTATCAAGTCATTGGGGACACTGATGGCACAGAAGGTGATGATCAGGACACAACAATTTTTGCTAAATTTTGTCATCTTCCCATTACAAAGGAAAGCATATGATGCACTGCTTGGGAGAGGATGGTTGATAGCTGCCAAGGAAAATCATAATTGGAATAGAAACACACTCTCAATTAAGAACAACAGGAAAAATTATGTCATCGACTTGAAGAACCAGGCCGTGAGCGAAGAATTGGCTTCCTCCGAATCAGAATCAGACGGAGGGGAATTAGATGTTGATGAAGGAAGGAAGATGATTGAACCGAATGCCGATGGCATGCTGGAACTTGAGAGTTATTCGAAGGATGAGACAAGCTCACTAACTAGCTTATTTCATTGGTAGATGGAAGACTATGAAGTGTTCCACCGAGAGTGTAACATGCTACAGATCGAGGAAATCAAGGAAGAAGAGAAACAAGCATGTCTAGCTAGACACTTTTGGCCAAGTATGGAGAGTACAAAGAAAGAATATCAAAACCGAACGATACACCAGCCCATAAATCAGAATAGGTATGAGATAGAAAAATTGTGTTGGAGCCAAAAAATAGGAAAAATAAATTAGAGGAATTAGAAAATGTTAAAAATGCAAAGAAAAGAAAAAAGATGGAGGAGAGGGAGAAACTAGTACATTAGAAGGAGAAGACAAGTCTATACAGAGCTCGTATGACAAAAAGGAGCCATAGGTCCATACGCCATAGTGAGGAGAAAGTCGTACACCAAAAATAGGAAGTTGTACGCCAGGAGTCCGTACGTCTAATACACAAGGAGTTCGTACGAAAAATACACAAATCCCTACGGCTACTATAAAAATCTGTACGACCATTACAAAAATCCGTACGCTAGGAGAAATTAGCCATACGATTGAGAGAGAACGGATTCATACATTGGAGGATGGAAACCATACAATAGAGGAGATTGGTACGCCAGAAGAAGTCCATATGCCAAAAGAAGTCCATACGATAGTGAGAAGACAAAACTGGTACGATACTTGCAAAACTCATACGCTAGAGGAAGAAGTTCGTACGCCAAAAGGAGAATTCAGTATGGTGAAGAGAAGACAAAGCTGGCACAATACTTGCCAAATCCGTATGCCAAAGACAGAAATCCGTAAGCCACACTAAAGAGATCACAGTACGCCAGATTCAAAAATTCATACGTCAAACCCAAGAGTCCGTACGTGAAGCTCAGAAGCTCGTACACTGGAGAGAGTTAGCTGTATGGCTAAACAAGGAAGGATTCGTACATTGCAAAGAGAAAACCGTATGAAAAAACATGAAATACGTACACCTAAACAAGAAATTTGTACGGGAGGTGGTGAGAACTGCATGACTAAATCAAAAGGAATTCGTACTGTTGAAAAGGGTCGTATGCATGAGGGAGTAGAAGTCCATACGTGTGAGTTGGAGGAGGTTAGTACGGGTCAAATGAAGCACGTTTGTACCAACCATCGACCTGAAGAAAGTGAAGTCTCAGAAAAACAATGCAAAATCTGTATTTTTTGGTTGTATTAGCATTGGCTAGTGTCTCTTGGAAATTCATAAAAATGAGGCGTCAAATGGAGTTCTGTGTGGTTTTAGAAGTGTTAAATTGGCCTTGGCGGTAGGGGTGCTACCCCCGGACCTCGTGAGGGGTGCTACCCCTCGACCCCGCTGGGGGCGCTGCCCCTAGGCCCCTAGAAGGGGCGCTACCCCTTGACCCCGTTGGGGGCGTTGCCCCCAGACCCCCATTAGATTTATTGGAATTGCCAAATTGTAGTGCCACCAACCATCATAGTACAAGAGCAATTGGCTGCCGTGTAGATGAGAATTGCAGCTCTCGAGGAGAAATTGGTGGAGAGAGATGGAGTATTGGGTGAGAGTGACAATTAGTTGGAATTCTTGGTTTTCAGTCATCTGGAAGATGACTACTTTGTGGGGGGGATAATGTAGTCAGCCATGAGTCGAGGTAGTCGGTCAAGAGTGTACTTGGTCGGCTATGAGCCATAAGTAAATAAGATATTAGTTAATATTAATAATCCATGTACTTATGTATGTGTCATGTAGGTTAGTTGTCTCAGGAATAGTTCTTGATGAAGTAAATTAATTATAATGAAGGTACATGATGGTTGGTACCTTAACCACCGCCAGTCTACTATATGTACTTGAGTTATGTAGTCGGGAAGGGAGATGGTTCTACTATGCTATGCTATGTTCTGTCTAGAGACATTATAATGTAATTTCTGAATACTTAATAAAGAAGCATATCTATGTTCTATGCAATTGCCATGTGATTATTATATGCTGTCAATGTTATTTTATATCTCCGTTTACTCCGTATGTCAGTGTACCCATAGCTAGTAAACACTTCTATTTGTGATAGTTGAGTTCCATGAACTATTAGTAATCTCTTCTTAATGCTTTCAGGATAAATCAAGAAGCATAAGAGATTGCTTTCAAGAAGAGCTTGATGCATCCTATAGGTTGAAGAATGGAGACTCTACTTGTAGCTATGAGACTAAGTGAATGGTTGAAGACATCTTTTCGAAGAGGAAGAATTAACCTTAAGAGGGATTTCTTTGACTCACTAAGAATAAGTAAGGGTTGTAGTGTTGCAAGGCGAGATGTTAAATTATTGAAGTACCTCTTCAATAGTTGGGTTCTGAATTGCTCAAGTCAGGTCAACCTAGATTTAACATTGGTAGCTCTACAAACCTATTCATAATAGATTGATCTGGGATGCGGCTGAAGACGACAACCCTGAATCTCTACAGAGGTGTGCATTGGAAACCATTTCTCTAAGGTAAGCATTGCAGGAAATCTTTGACAATGAGGTCAGGTGGTTGATACAAGTGATTGAAGATTCAGAGGGAGCCTACTGAACCTAAAGAAGATGGTTGTGTTGCTTTGGATGATGTTTCAGTTGAGGTCTATGATGATATCATTGTACAGCGGGAAGTAGTCTTTTGTGGCAGCTCGAGAAGCAGTGTGGATTCGAAAGCTTCTTGTGAGATTGGTTGGAAAATCATTGAAGCCAACTATCATCCATTGTGTTAATCAAAGCTTTGAGAAGCTTTCTATCTTTCCAAGTGTTTCATGACAAATCTAAGCATACCACTATATCAGAGATATGGTAGTGAGGAAAGATATTCAATTGAGGTATATCAGCATTGATGAGCAGATGGCAGTCATTCTCATCAAGCATCTATTCAAGATAATGTTTGTGTACCTTCGAGACAAGCTTGATATGGTGGAGAATGAAGCCATAACTAAGAAAGAGTCTCAGTATCAGTGAGCTTGTTTAATGAGTTCTTCTCTATGAGAAGTTCGAGGTGAAATCCCTTGTTAATGCATTTCTCATTGAGATTTGAGGTGAAAGCCCTTGTTTCCACCCTCTGAGAGAGTCATGGTGGATGTCATGTGTGTGACTCCATGACAACATTTTGTACTTGTGTCTTCACCCTCTGGGAGATCCATGGTGAAATTCATGTTGAGGTGACAACATCACGCAAGTGATGAACACTTGTACACACCATAGCATGGTTGTAGCCATTATGGTTGATATCATGTTGAGGCGATATCTGATATCACGATGAGGTGATATCTTTCTTTTCCACAATTGGGTGTAGCCATTGTGGTAGCTTTGACAATGAGGTGATAAGCTCCTTTTTTTTTTTTAATGGATTGAGCCATGTTGATTAACGTCACTTGAGGTGATACATTTGGTACAGTTAAAATTATTCCTATCTATCTGACAGGGAGTGTTAATGATATTATTCAGTTTCATAATAGAGATGAATACTTCAGATAATAAATTTGAATGTAGCACTAAATGCTATTCAAATTTATACATTTGTTATTCGAATTAAATTAAGGGATTGACCTCTGATTTATAATTAAATATAAAATAAATAAAAGGCATTTATTAAGTGAGCCGACCCTTCTTGAGATTCGCACCTATTCTCTAAGGGTCGTGTTTTATCAAATGGCCGACCTCCCTCTTGTGAAGAGGTGTGATTCTATTTGAAGTGTACATATATGTGTTTCCCCATTCGATTTATCATAAAATAAAATCATCAAGTTCATTCTACATAATTCGCATTCCTTCAGAAGTTCGTACTTAAGCAATAGAGCATCATCTTGTAGCAGCAGGCCGATTTCAAGGAAACATATTCACTTGTCTTTGCATCTAGGAGAGGTGCTAATATTCAGTTGTAACAAATTTTTGCTCTTGTTCCTACAATATATATAAGAGAAATATTTGCTGGGTTTTTCTCCCTCAAGTTGGAGGGTTTTCCCAGGGTATCTTGCTGTGTTATTTGTCTTATGTGTTAAATTTTTTGATTGCTTTTATCTCTCATCCCAAAATTTACAATATACGCTACTAGGGCTTCCACCTCATATTTCTCTGTCTCGGAGAAATATACGCTAACACAAATCTTCATGATGATGTGACTCCCTTTGAAGCTCCAAGTACTTGTATCAACCTCCTAAGCTCCTCGTCCAAGGTTTCCTTTATTGGTTTGTCATACTCCCTCTAAATGTTAATTTCTCCTTTTTGAAGAAACTGAATGACTTTAGAATAAGAAACCTTTTGAATTAACTTTAGAACTTGGCTCTTTCTAAGATGTCCCTATGTCAATTTCTATAGAAGAAACATGTTGTGTAGACCTTAATTTGTAATCTCGAGCAAAGTGACCGTACTTGTCACACCTGAAACATTGAATTTGAGAGAAATCCTTCTTTGGTTAGGATCCATGAGGCATTCCATCCGGAGTTTACATGCGCCATGTGCAAAATGGCCATAGAACAATTTTCAAAGAGAGTTCCACAAGTTTCTTTAGTAGAGGAACTAGAAGAAGTAAATGAGAGAAAAATCTCCCTGATGAAGGAATGGGAAAAAAGTGAGACAATTGAGCCCGCAGGGGAAAAGAATGATCCCAATACCCGTAGTAATCACATAGAGGATCGAATATGGACTCTAAGGTTTGATGGGTCGAAATCTAAGAAAGGGAATGGAGCAGGGTTTGAACTTATTAGCCCCAAGGGGGAAGCATACCTAGGTGCTTACAGGCTCTAGTTCTCTTGCACCAACAACGTTACTGAATATGAATCTTTGATTCATGGGTTGATCCTGGCAATAGAGAAAGGTGCCAAAATCATGCACGCCATTGGAGATTTGGACATAGTGGTCTGCCAGGTAAGAACGTAGTATGCTTGTCATGACAAAAGATTGGGTCATTATCAGAACAAAGTATGGGACTTGATCGAGAGCTTTGATGCATTCAACATCAAGTAGGTGTATAGGGCTACAAACCTAGTGGAAAATTCCCTTCCACAAGTAGCCAACTCGTTAGAACCATAGGCCATGGAAGGTTTAGAGAAGTTCATGGTGGAGTTGATCTCCACACCTTCAATTCCAGATAACATAAAGAATTTCCAAGTGTTCGATGACGATAAATAGATTTTAGAATTCCTGAACAGCTCTGGAGTATTTGAAGCATAGATTATAGATGAAGAAGAAACCGAGGAAGCAGAGTTCGACACCGAACAAATATTGAACCTAAAAACAAATGTCATTCTTAGGGGAATGGTTGAATTAGAAAGGCTCTTTGATCTTGATAAGCTGAGCAGAAATCAGGGCACTCAAGGAAACAAGTGCGAGACAATCAACTTAGGAACCAATGAGCAAGTAAAGAATGTATTTTTGGGTAAGGTTTGTACCCCTAAAGAGAAGGAAGGAATAGTGCAAGCATTGAGAGAGTTCTTCGATGTGGTAGCCTGGGACTACGAGGACTTGAAGACATACGACACCACCTTGATCACACACATAATCCCGTTTAAGCAGGGAAATAAACCATTCAGACAAAGGCAGAGGCCGGTGAACCTGCTACTAGAACAATTGATATATTAGAAGGATAGGAAGCTCCTTTCGGGCAGAATAATCTTCCCAGTAAGACACTCAATGTGGGTCGTGTTGACGTGTGTTTTATGACAACACCAACAGAGAATAAAATGTCCAATGTTCACTCTATTCTCTCTTGATCAAAGTATTCCGCATGCTAAGATTGTGTGAAACTTCATGCATTCAACCCCAAGGTTCCTTTTATCATGAATAGACTCAGTTGGTTTATGTGAATATGCTGGGTATTCCAAGGGGACTTACGTAATTGTTCAACTTCGTGAAGCAGATGAAATATTTGGCTGTGATGCTCTGATTTCTAAACTAACCCGAAAATGCTAAATTGAAAAGGAATAGGGGTAGGAATTCTACAATCTACTTCTAAAGGGTGGAATGCGAGGATCAACTTCAACAATCTTCAAACCAGACTTTGCTTCGCCTCCCTTCGGACAACTTCGACAAAGTTGGTGCAATCTTCAAAGGATGAGAAAGGTGTTCAAATTATGACACAACATATACATACCATCACAACGATGCATATGGACATATGAGCCACAATCGAAGTTAAGTTCCAATACTCCAGTTGACCATGTAAGGCGAACTTACCATCAGTAAGCCCACTAGTGGTATGGATAAAAGAAGACTTGCTCAAATCAAACACCACATTCCACAATTAACAACTACTTGCATGGAATTAAATCTACTCTACTCAATCCACTTGAGTCGGAAAGACGAAAAAGCCTTGCTATCTACTCACAATAAAAGAAGGAATCACCAATCAATGAAAATTATTTATATCATGAGAGTGTTCACAAGAACTTCTTACAAAGTCCTCAATCGGAAAACTTCCTTTCCTCTTCAATCTAAACTATGCAATCTATGCTATGCTACTTCTATTCTAACTTCTATCTTCTCAACTCTTAATCTAATATAATTGATTATAAATGAAGGGGGATGCCCCTTTTATAGTTGGCCTAGTCCAATGGATGGCTTAGATTCAATTACAAAGAAGGGCTCAAATTGAGCCACATATGCCCTAATTAGGGTATTTTCCCTAAAAACCACCACAGAGAGGAGTGGGTAATAAATGCACAGAAGATTCTCCACTCCTCTCCAGGAACCACTATGAGTAATTAATGCCCACTATCCTCTTCTAGAAGACTCTCATCCAGAAACACGTTCCCACTGTTCTTCTCTGCCGTTTATGTTGCGTTAGGAGGAGAGGCGAGTATATGTTTGATATAAAAGTGATGAGCAAGGAATTCTTCCCGTTCAGCCCTCTCATTTTTTTAATCACGTTCTTAAGGCCTTAGACAAATCTTCACTGTCATTTCCCTTTTCCAAAGTTGTAATGTTGTCTAGATTCATCACCTCAAGTCCTCATGCTCTAGTTCTGGTGTTCATCCTGCAAAACAGAAAGAAGAGCATCAGAATGCTTATAATATAAATTCACTTCACTTACCCAATTTTCACATTCTGACTTCCAAGGTCTGCTTGACCTCCAGATTTGATAAAATTCATCACTTTCCTAGAAAACTTTCGTCATGAGCGCATGGTGTTCATTTCATGAGGTTGTCTTCAAAGGAAAATCCACCACCTTGTGCCTGGAGTTTGTGCCTTACAAATTATTTCACCTTGAGAATGCATTTGAACACTTAATGTTCGAACTTCATTTTATCTTCAAATTCCTCCATGCCTTAGACAAATTTCATCTCTACCCTATGAGTGTGTTTGACCCCTTAGACAATTATTTTTCCTTTCCTTAGACAATCTTATCTTCTTTATGAATTTCACCCACTATAATCCAAGCACTCATTTTGACATCACCAGCCGAGGTATTTCTTTTCATAAAAACATTTCTCTTATTTGCCTTAGAAATTTTATTTTCGCCTAGGAATTTCATCAAATAGGCGCCAGACAAAAATATTTGTCAAAACAATGTAAGCAAGGTGTGGAACAAATTCAAATTATCTCCCAATGGGAAATATCCAATACCCAGAAGAAATTTCCCCTCAGAAATCATCATTTTCATGTGTGTCCAGATGAAGGGGTAAGTTTAATTTTTATTATTTTTGAAAAATAATAAAAAAATTACTAAGGTTCACCCATTTTTATTCTGGATGTCTTCCACACCTGCAATCTCCAATTTCTCTACCTTGGTACTTTGCATGATTTTCCTGAAAATTTCCTCCTGTGTGGCTCCAGGCGCATTTCATCTTGTTCTTGAAAATTTCCAACTTCATCTTAGCCTTAGGCGTATTTTCATTTTCTCCTTAGAAAATGCCTTAGAAAATTTATTTTAATCAACTTACCCCATGCATTTATTTTCACTTTACCTTTCCATGCCTAGACTTCCTTGTTTTATACTTAGCGATTTTCCCAACTTCCTTAGAGCACATTTTGAAGGGTCCACTTTCATTTTGACTTAGGCAAATTTCTCATGCCTTTATTCCTTGCTAGAGCTGGGCACACTTACCCCTTTGAGTCTTTGTCTCTCATACTTAGGCATTTTCCTCTTATTACATCATATGAGCTAGGCACATTTTCCATGTGTCACTTTGTTGTTCAACACTTAGGAATTTCCTTTCTTTGACCCCTTCATGCCTGGGCGCATTTTGCCTAGTGAGGTTTCATTCTCTTCGTACTTAGAAACTTTTTAGAGTCACTTCCTCCCTCTTATCAACTTGGGCACATTTTAGCTAGTGAGGAGGATATTTCAAACACTTCGAATATTTTTCAAACATCCTTGCTAGGCGTATTTTGGGTTGTGAGGAGGAATTCCACACAGACATTTTTACCTTGCCTCCTCTTGCAAGTAGGGCACATACCCATGCAACAACTTCCATTTTTAATCTTAGAAAAATTTCCTAGACCCTTGCCTACCTTGGGCACATTTTGAAGGGGTAACTTCCACTTCTCTTGCCTTAGAATATTTCTTAACACTTCCTTTCATCTTGGGCGCATTTCCACATGCAAGCTTCCATTTGATGCCTTAGAAACTTTTAAACATCCTTGCTGAAGACATGGCACATTTGAGAGGTGGAGGAGGAATTTTCTTTTACTTAGAAACTTTTCAACTTTCATCCCCCTCATGGGCACTTTTAGGGGGGTGTGAAGGAATTTTCAATGCCTTGAGATTTTATGCCATGTCTTCCCCATGATTGGGTGCATTTTCATGTATGTGAGGGAACTTTCTTATGCCTTGGACGCATATGAGGTAGTGTGAAGGAAATTTTTAAACTTAGCATTTTTTAGCATCCTTTCACACCTTGGGCGCATTTCACATAGGGTGGGGGAAATTTTAAACACTTGGAAACTTTTTCATGCATCTCTTCTGCCAGGGTGCATTTGAAGGGTGCTACTTCCATTTCCTGTCTTAGAGATAATTTTATTCCACCTTGATGCCTAGGGCACATTTAGTGGGGTGAGGAGGATATTTCAAACACTCAGAAACTTTTCTCCAACCTCCTCCATGCTTGCTTGGGCGCATTTCAGGGTATGAGGAGGAATTTCTCATACTTAGAATTTTTTTGATGCCAGTCTCAACTTGAAAACCTTCAACGCCTTAGCTACCTCTTGCCATTCTATTTTTTAGAAAATTTTGGAGAAGTGTGACTCTTCGTGGCTTTTCACTCGTTCTGAACCTAGAGCTAGCGTGATATGTTTCTCGTGATCTCACCACCCTATTTATACTTGTTGCCCAAGCTCATTTTCTATTTTTAGCCTGCCTGCTATTTTTAGCAAACCCTAAAATTGCTTGACTTCTATAGCTCTGTTTGACTTGAAATTTTCACCAAGTGGTCCTCATCGCTTGGTAAACCTGTTCACACCTACCCCTCATGCTGACTTGCTATTTATAGCCCTCATATGTAGATGAATTACTATAAATAATAAGTGCTTGGATTGCACTCAAATTTTACCAATAGATTGCCTGAAGGATGCTTATCGCAATGGGAAACCTTCATTTTTTGAAATTCTAGATTTTTACCCCTTTTTTTATGCATCGAAGTTGGAAACCCTAATATGACTTGCATGTGCCTTGAACGATCTCCGTTTGACCTCGTTTTTGTTGCATGCTGCTCTGTTCATGATACTGAAGTGTCGGGTGGCTACCGGAGTGAAACTGCTATTTATAGTAAGTGTCCGAAAAGTGGTCAATCTAATGTCGGATGAGTTTGCATGTCACAATGCTCGTGGGATCTCAAAAAACCTAGAAAAACCCAGAAAACTGGTCAATATGCGGGCACTAGCTAAAAATAGTAAGTCCCTCAAAACTGATCCATTCTGTTTACATGTCACACCACTGCACAGCTCTCAGAAAACCCATAAGGAATGTCTAGACATACGTTGAAAAACTCTACATGAAAACCCTAAAAATAGCCTCAGAAGGTTGTACCGTTGGAAGTCACCATCTCAATTTGCATGTTATACCATCGTGAAGGTCTTGAAAAACCTAGATACATTCTCCAATCATGCCTTGGAAAATCATATGTTTAAACCCTGAAAATGGCCTCTAAAGCCCGAACTGCTAAATATAGCCAGTTGTCTAAATCTGTTCAAATTTCACGTGCAGCCATCCTAAAGTTGCCCGGATGTGCTGAAGTAGTTAGAATCCCGAAATCTCGAGGAAAAGGCCTCCATATTAGGTACTTAGTAAAAATAGTAAGTTGTCAGATTTCAGTAAGATTTCAATGGGATCCTGTCTTGAGCCTTCTGATTGCAATGTTAAGCTCAGATGTCAACTTACCAACTTGATTTGATCTCAATCCAGCCTGAAGAACAAAACCCTAATTTCATAGACAACCAAAATTCCAAATTAGGTCAAAAGATGGGACATCCTCGGAAGAACAGAAAGATCAGAGAGAGAGAGAGAGAGAAATCCAAAAGACCAAAATGGAGCAAAAATTAGGGGGGTCCCCATTTGAATGGGGCGATGTGTGAAAAGGTCACAATAGGTCGCCAAGCTGGTACCCGTCAGGAAGAAGAATGGAGAAATAAGATTGTGTGTTGACTTCTGCAATCTAAACAGAGCATCTGAGAAAGATAACTATCCCTTGCCCTCATTAGATGAGGTATTGCAAATTGTCAATGGTTCCCAAATGATGTCCTTCTTGGTCGGCTATTCAGGATATAACTAGGTAATGGTCAAAGAGGCAGACAGATTGAAGACCGCCTTCACCACCAAGTGGGGGAATTTTGCCTACAGAAGGATGCCTTTTGGCTTAATCAACGCCAGGGCCACATTTCAGCTGGCCATGGACATCGCTTTTCGGGATTTAGTCGGAAAGTACATTATTATATATATGGATGACTTGGCTATATTTTTCAAGAAGAGGGAAGATCATGTTGAAGATTTAAGGAAGATCTTCCAGAGATGCAGAAGGTTTGGCATTTCTCTCAACTCCAAGAAATGTGTGTTTGGGGTTACTGAAGGGAGATTGTTAGGACATGTCCTTTCAGAGCATGGCATATCAATTGACCCAGACCATATCGAAGCAATTTCGAAGATCGACATGCCAGGGAGTCAGAAAGAGTTGAGGTCCTTCTTCAGAAAGATCAATTTTGTGAGAAAGTTTATAATTGGGTTTTCCGAGATTGTCAGACCATTGAATGAAATGTTAAAGAAAGATGCGAAGATAGAATGGACCCCGCAAACAAGAAAGGTGTTTGAGGAAATCAAGCAAACAATAGTGGATGCTCCAGTACTAGTTAGTCTGGATTATTCAAAGTCATTCTATCTATACTCATTCACTTTGGAGCACCCCTGTGTAGCGGTATTAACCCAGAGAATAGAGGAAAAGGATGAACATCCAATTGCCTTTATGAGTGCCCCATTGAAGGAAGCAGAATTAAGATACGCCAATGTGGAGAAACAAGCTTATGCTTTGGTGAAGGCAGTTAAGAAATTCAATCACTACATCTTGAGGAGCAAGGTCCATGCTATAGTCTCAGATGCCACAATGAAGACACTATTGATGTAGAATGAATTAGGAGAAATAAGAGGCAAGTGGGTCACCACTTTGCAAGAATATGACATGGAGATACAGCTGATGAAGTTAGTCTGAGGACAAGCTTTGGCACAAACAATTGCAATGGCAGGACCTAGATTGGTACAAAAAACCTATGTGCTACAAGAAGTGTCTCCAGGAGAATGGTACAATGACACCATCTATTATTTGTTGAATCATAGGTGCCCTTCACATTTGAATCTAGTGTAGAGAAGAGCTTTAAGGATGAGGAGCCAGAGATTTATGCTACAAGGATCTGTACTCTATAGAAGAAATCACGAGGGAATTTATTTGAGATGTGTAGGGAAAAGAGAAGCTAAGAAGCTTATGGAACACTTCCATGAGAAATTTGGAACAAGTCATGGAGGTGGTTTGGCCACAGCACATCAGATTTTGAGAGCTGGATATTATTGGCCCACACTCTTCAAAGATGCTTATGAACATGTAAAGACTTGCCACATTTGCCAAACAACTGCATACAGAGAGAAGAATCTAGCTATGCCCTTACAACCAGTGATTGAGGTCAAGCTGTTTGCAAAGTGGGGATTGGATTTTATTGGAATGATTAATCCACCTTCCTCGGCATAGCATAAGTACATACTGACAGCTACAGACTATTGCACTAGATGGACAGAGGCTCAAGCTCTCAAGCTTTGCAAAACAAACTGGGTGATTAAGTTCCTTGAGGAGAATATCATCACAAGATTTGGATGTCCTCACGCATTGGTGTGCGACAATGGCCCCGCCTTTTCATCATTGAAGTTTTCAAATTGGGCCTTCGAATATGGGATTGCACTGAAATTCTCTTCCAACTACTATCCATAAGGGAATGGACTTGTAGAGTCCACAAATAAGAATTTGTTGAATGCTATCAAGAAACTGCTAGACAAGAACCCCAAAGATTGGCACACACAGCTGAGGTTTGCCTTGTGCACAGACAGGACCAGAATGAAGAATTCTTTGGGGACATCTCCTTATCATTTGGTGTATGGGCAAGACCCCGTCTTCCCAGTTCAGTTAAGGATTCCAACTCTTCAGTATATTCAGGAGTACCTCAAAGGAGAAGACAAAGTTCAAGTCAGGTTATCCCAGTTGATGCATTTGGAGGAGAAAAGAGATGAAGCATTGGAAAATCTGGCCAAACATTAGGGAGTTGTGAAGAGATGGTTTGATAAGTAGGCCAAGATCAAGGCCTTCAGGATTTCAGATTTAGTTTTATGTTGGGACAAGGCTCATGAAAGAAAAGGTGATCATGACAAGTTCGATAAATTATAGCTGGGCCCATATCAGATTTTCGAGATCCTAGGAGATAACGTATTTAGATTGAAAGCATTAACAGGGGAGGATATCCCATCACCAGTCAATGGGCGGTTCCTCAAGCATTATTTCTAGGTGTAGGTTCCCTCCTGGGTCCTACTTTGTGCATAGTTAGATTAGGTTTTTTTTTTTCCCACTTTCCCTTTTGGTTTTAGTTTTGGTTTGTTTCCCTTTGGGTTTGGGTTTTGGTGTTTCTTCCCTTGAGTTGTCCACTCAAGTGGTTTTGGTTTGGGTTTGGAATGGACATGAATTTTGGGTTTCCCGTTACAGGGGGTGATGATGTCTTTCATTTCACAGTTTGGTCTACTTCCATTGGATTTTCATAAATGCAAATGATATAATGCCAAGGTTGTTTTCCTCTTATCATCATTTGGTTTCGCACCAGCTCGACTCGGAAGATTAATCAGTTATTATGTCTTAACACATGAGTATGAGATCATAGTGTCCTATCTGCTCGACAAGCTACTTTGAGTCATTTTGATTTCTTGGGAGAGGTTATGGCAGGTGAAAATTTTACATCTTGCTTTAGTGCCACTACAAATTCTCAAACCCATTCGTAGCTTCATTGTTGGCCAACCAATTACGGAATTGACGGAAAATCAAGAGAAAAGAAGAAAAATATGCTAAAAGAGAAACATCAAAAGAAAGAACAATGAAAGAAATACTATACTTTGAATATTGGTTTGGGAATATATGGATAACTCCACCGGGGCTATGGACGCCTGACCGGCAGTGGAGCAATATTCGTGAGAATTGTAGTGACAACCTCATCGAGGCTATGGATGCCTGACTAGCAGTGAGGCAATGTCCAGGATGCATTTGAAGTTAAGATACCTATACAACTTGTCATAGTCAATCTCGAGAGTCAAGATGGTTTAGAGATAAGATAAACGCATACATTCAACAGATCTCGGATGAAGGTGTTTTGATCCAATATCATATTCTTCTCCCCTTTTGAGTAAGTATCCTTTCTGTATGATGGTTAGAGGGGATTGGCCAAGGTTAGTCTTAAAGTGTTTTTCAACACTTTCCCATGGAGTCACAAGATGTTGTGACCTTTTCACACATCACCCCATCCAAGATGGGGACCCCCTAATTTTTGCTCCATTCTAGTCTTTTGGCTTTGGTTCTCTCTGTCTCTAATCTTTTGTCCTTCCGGGGATGCCCCGTCATTTGACCTAGGTTGAAATGTTAGCTGAGCCTATGAAATTAGGGTTTCTATCCTTTAGGCTTGTTTAAGGTCAAATAAAGTTATCAAGGTAAAATCTGAGTGCAGCAGCACAGTCAAAAAGCTCAAGGCAGGATCCCACTGAAATCTTACTAAAATTTGACAACTTACTATTTTTAGTAAGTACCTAATTTGGGGTCTTTTCCTCGGGATTTCAGGATTCTAACTACTTCAGAACATCTAGGCAACTTTAGAGTGCCTACACATGAAATTTGAATAGATTCAGACAACTGGCTATTTTTAGTAGTTCAGCCTTCAGAGGCTATTTTCAGGGTTTAAAAATATGATTTTCCAATGCATGATTGGAGGATCGATCTGGGTTTTTCAACACCTTTGCAGTGAGGTAACATGCAAATCAAGATGGTGACTTGCAACGATACAACCTTCTGAGGCTATTTTTAGGGTTTGCATGCAATAATTTTTAGTGCATGTCTGGATATTCCTTATGGGTTTTGTGAGAGCTTCGCAGTGGTGTGACATGCAAGAAGAATGGATTAGTTTTTAGGGACTTACTATTTTTAGCCAATGCCTGCATGTTGACTAGTTTTCTGGGTTTTTTGAGATCCCACGAGCACTATGACATGCAAACTCATCTGACAACAGACTAACCACTTTCTGGCCATTTACTATAAATAGCAGTTTCACTCCAGCAACTACCCGACGCTCCAGTCCGGCAAGCAGATGACAAATGACAGGAGTCAAGTCAAGTGGAAACAGTCCAGAGTACATACAAGTTAGAATTAGGGTTTCCTACGTTGTGCCTAAAAATAGATGGAATGAAATACAGAGTTGTCAAAGTGAAGCATGCCATCATGATCAACATCTTTCAGGCTGCCTATTGGCATAATTTGAGCACGATCTGAATACTTACTATTTTTAGTAAGTCACCTCATAACTATAAATAGCAAGTTTGTACCCGAGGCAAGTCTGAATAGGTCACTTACAGCATCAAGATCAAGTGGAGCAAATTTTAGGCCAAATGGAGCTACCAAGATTGATCAATTTTAGGGTTTGCTAAAAATAGCAAATGGCTAAAAATAGCATACTAGTGTGGATGGAGGGTATAAACAAGATGGCAAAGTCAGTGGAAGCACAACCACATCTGCTCTAGCTCAGAATAGATGAAATGCAAGGAAACCCTAATTTCTCTGAATTTGCTAAAAATAGAAAGCCAAGGCATGGCTAGGGCATTGGAAATTTATAAGTAGTAACTGGCATGAAGACACATGAGGGATGCCTAGAAGGAATGAAGGAGTTGAAAACCTCTAAGTACTTGAAAATTCTTCCTTCATAGATTAAATGCGCCCAAGACATGAAGAAATCGACATGAAAATTCCCTAAGTGTGAAAATTCCTTCACACTATGCAAAATGCGCCCAAAATTTCCTTGAGCATGGGTCAAATGCGCCCACAAAGGGAGAAGGCATAGCAAAAAATGCTAAGGCGTGGAAATTCCTTCATGCTACCCCATAAGTGCCCTCACTAGGAAGATCCCTAGGCTAAATGTGCTCAAGAATGGAAGGAGCCATGTCAAAATGCACCCAAGGGAGATGAAAGGTCATCAAGGGCATGGAAGTTCCTTCACCACCCCTCAAATGCACCTAAGAATGGAAGTAGCATGGGTGATTTGCACCCAAGGCAAGAGACATGTAAAATGCGCCAAGGGAAAGAAATCCTAGAGATGGAAAATACTCTAAGTGTGGGTAGAATTCTTTCTCCCCCCACTAAATGTGCCCAGAGGTGGAAGTTGGCTACCTCAAATGTGCCATAAAATTCCTCTAGCACACATCAAATGTTCCCAAGGTGTTTTCTCCACCACATGTTATTTGCACCTAAGGCAAAGCTAAAGGTAAGGGTGGCGTGATTTTGAATTATGCTAATGGTAAGGAAAAAAAAATCCTCCACCACATGTGATATGCACCCTTGTGAGGTAAGGGTAAAGTGTTAGCTTCTAGGCGTGAACGTGCCTAAGGGATAAAGGAAAAGATTGAAGCATGAGATGAAATGCGCCCTTCATGGGTAATTTAAAAATGAATTTTTCTAGGAATTTTTCCTAAAGGAAAAAATTTGCGTGGAGAGATAAAATGGATAAAGTGGAAGCTCACACCCTCAAATGCGCCCTGCATGGGTGATTTAGAATTTTAATTATTTTTCTAAGCATGAGAAATACACCTAAGGAAGAGGTGAAGTTGGAAATTTTCCAAGAGCAAGACGAAATGCGCCCAGAGCTAGACAGGAGGAAATTTTCAGGAAAATCATAGAAAATGCCAAGGCAAGAAAAATTGAAGATTACAGGTGTGGAAGAAATCCAGAGTGAAAATGAATGAACCTTAGCCATTTTATTATTTTAAAATAATAAAAATTAAATGTACCCCTTCATCCGGATACACATGGAAACAACGAGTTCTGAAGGGAGTTTTCTTCTGGGTATCGAACGTTTGCAATTCGGAGATGATTTAAAATTACTCCACACCTCGCTCATGTCATTTTAATAGATAATTTTTCCCAGTGCCTGTTTTGATAATTTCCCAAGGAAAATTCAAGAGATTTCTCTAAGGAAAATGTGGAGAAAGTGTCTTCATGAGGTGTGTTTTGCTTAAGGATTGAACTGGATGAGTGAAGTAATTTTGCTGGAACATGAAAAGTGACTTAGCCAGATAAATTAAAATTGCTCAAAGAGGTGATTGATTTAATATTTTAAAAAAATGAATATGATGAAGCAGGCCTGTGCAGGAGTGATGAAATTTCAAAGTTCTAGAAGTCCAAGATTTCGATGCTTCGGATGACAAGTGTTGCAACTAGCCAAAGGGCGGAAATGGAATTTGAAAATGTGCCAAGTATAGCCTCTCCTAGATTTTGACCTGGCTATAAGATTTTGAGTCTTTTTCATATCTCTCACAAGTTGCTAAATGCAAAGCACTCTCTCAGGCTGAAGTACGCATTTGTGAAGAAAATTCTCAAGTTGCTGAGGAAATCAAAATTATGAAGAAGCTTGAAGTTGTTGAGAGGTGTGAGTTTGCAAGAGGTTGAATTGACAGAGGCGTGGCTTTGCAAAATTTAAAGGTTGAAGATGCTGAAGCGCAAACTCCCAAATCCAAGTTACAAGTTGTTGAAGAAATCCAAAATTAAGCAAAGAGTGAAGTTGCTGAGAAGTACAAAATTGCAAACAATGATCTAAAATTTCTGAATGTTGAAGTACGAATCTACAAAGCTGTTGTGAAAATACGAATTTAAGAGGAGCAAATAAGTTGCTGAAAGTACAAAGTTTGGAAGAAAGTACTAACTTGAAGAAAGCAATTTCAAATCTGCTGAAGGTGAGTTGCTACAAGCAAACATTTCCAAGCATCTAACATTGTGTTGTTGCAAGTAGAGAGACTTCTAAAAAAAACCTTGAAGTAGATAGGAACAATTGAGAATGGCCGAATCAAGTAGAAGAGCTGCAGGTAGAGGGAACCATGTTGAATCTACAAGAGCAAACACATCAAGACAGGCAACGATTAAGAAATTAAGCAAGTCCTTCTTGCCAGAATCAAAATTCTCTTCAAAGTTGGGCAGACTAGCTGACACAAACTTGGGCTCATTCAACTTGGAGACATTCAAGAGAAGAATAATGGGGATTGGAGGCCATCACCCACCAGTCACTTCACATAATATTGTTAGAAGCGGACTGTATGCAACTGCTAGTTTTCCTCCAGCCATTCGGTGTCCAGAGCTAATCATAGAATGTCCAACTTCTACAGCACGGAGCAGAGGACTGTCATTTCGCCAAATGGAAAGATATTGGCCAACCTTACACCGGAGGAAATTGGAGAGGCATTCGGTATACCAGTCCATGAGAGGATGATTTATAGAACAAGGGAGAGGGTTGAAAAGATGTACTTGTCCACGTTTGACCGGTGTGCTGATTTGATAAATACTAGGTGGATGAACAAGCCCAAGCCAACTCGCACAAAATTGCCCAAGCAGATAATCTCAGAAGATTTGGGGCAAGATTTCTATGACTTGATAATAATGCTAAGCAGAGTTGGAGGGTGCCCCCAAGTGTTCATCTTTGAACCTTGGATTTTTTATTATGTCAACTTGGTGTTGGAAGGCAAGGATTACGTGGAATGGGCACTGATGATCAATGACAACATACACGAGCAGCTCTGTGGTGTGAGGAGAATAAAAACATTTTACATGAGCTCTTACATTGTCTACATGTTAGCTCAAATGACAAAGTACAGGGGAATTTCATATAAGGAACCAATCGGGTGCGGCTCCCATCAGTTTAGAATACATGAGGCTTGTTTGCAGTTGCATTTGACAAGCACCATCAACTACAAAAGGGTCAATGATGCCTTTACCATGCACATAATGAGGACCTTGCAGCAAAGGACCCACCACAGAATATCTACAGAAGCACAGGAGCTGATTGAGAAGTTTGAGTGTTGGTTTATCCAATTTCTGAAGTTCACCTACATAAGGCTGCAAGGATTTTCCTCTTATCCTTATAGATTGCCCCGGTATCCCACAAACAAAATAGTGATGCTGGAGATATCTAGGCAACTTATTGCCTATGATAAGATTCAAAAGAAGAAGAAGAGAGGTGGACTTGGATTCCCAATCACCATGGGGAATTCTGACAAAATCTACCCATCACTACAAGCAGCAAGGGAGGTAGAAAATGAGCTCCAATTCTTCCACCTTTCCTACCATACCAGCAGGCAGCACTATGATCCCCATAGGAACATTAGATGGATATTGTCACAAGAGTTCAGGCACAAAGCACAGATTGAAGACTTTTGGGCGAGTGCAGTGGATGAGATCGAGATTAGGAGGAGAATATTTTCTCGGATACCATTGGTGATGATTAGGGAGTGAGAGATTGTTCAAGTACCAGACCAAATTGAAGAAGATATAAATGCCGTACAGGCTAATTATGAAACAGTTAGAGATACGCCTTTACTACTCCTAGATTGGTTAGAGCCGGAGATTACCAACTTGGATACAATTTGTATCCCAGTCTTAACATTTACACAGAGTTGGGTAGAGAAGCATGTCGACCGACTCAAGGGAAGGTCAATTCCCTTCACATACAATTCGATGGGAGATCACAGATCGCTAGCAGCTAGGCAAAGAAGGCATGTTAATCAAACTATAGAGCCAAGAGGAAAAGAGCCAGTTCAACCTGAGCCTTTGAGAGTTGAGGAATCTGCACATACACCATCACGAGCACATTCTCTAAGTTTGTAGGAAGTGTCACTATTTGAGGATCAGAGAGAAAGTTTGAATGTAGAACAGGTGGTGCAGGAGGCAAGTCAACCACCCCGTAGAGAGTCAGTTGGCCAGAGCATCAACATGCCTAGGGAAGAGATTCAGCCAGAGAATCAGCAAGAGATAGATGAGGGGACGGCCACGGATACTCAATTTCAGTAGGAAATTAAGGCAGCTCTTGAGGATGATGTTACTTCAAATCAGGATTCCTAGAGCTCGGGAGATACTGAGCCAATTGGTGATGATGAGCCCCATTGGAATGAAGGCAGAGAGGAGGTTCATGAGGTAGAGGCCAAGGTTGAGCATCCTTTTGTTATATCAGATATGTGGCAGGAGGTGCCAGAATGGCTAAGGGATAGGATGAGACGTGATCCTGTAGACGAGACTGATCCTGTACCTGAGATGGAGGAGTTGTTGCAAAGGATCAGTGTGCCTCCAACAAAGAAGAAGGCCAAGAAATTCTCTAAGATCTCAACAGATGAGGATGGATCCCGAACTTTGCATGTGGCAGTGCCTAGAGTGGAGTGTGATCGGGATGGGGCCATTCCCGAAAACTATGTGATTACAACTATGGAACTTGGCCGCCTACTAGAGCATAGGTAGTTGAGAAGTGTGATAATTCATATTAGGCACTCAAGGATAGATTGTCCTATATTGAGGGAAAATATAAGAAATGGAAGGTAGAGCACAAAACACTAATTGGCTATGTGCAGGACTTGTCCCATCCTTGTGGGCAAGAAAATTCGGCTATTGAGCTTCTAGCTAAATTCTCCAGGGAGTCAATCAATGGCTTGGAAGTCTTGAAAAGAATGGCACAATAGGTAGACAAGTGGGTTTCCAACGTCCATGTCGAAACAAAAATTTTTATGGAGGATCTTGTGCATGCCTATTGGCAAGCCTCAGACATTATAGCAAGGATGGATGCAGTTAACCATGCTTGGGGCGAAGTGTGTATCTATCAAATGAAAGTTGTTCTTCATTTAGGAGCTTTGATGTGCACACCTCTATAGGTTTTGGTTGAGGGAGGTGTGATTCAAGAAGGAGATAGATATGACTTCACCAAATGGTACTCTTTAGTGGTCACAGGCCGAGGGTTCTATGATGCATCACATAAAGATTCTGTCAGGGTCAGGAAGGCCATGACAAATATCTTTGATGGAGTCCTCAATACATTGGAGACAATCTTTGCCAGGAGGCTTACTTCTGAAGAGGTGACTGCAGATGGTTTGAGGAACAAATTAACACCATTCTTTTTTGAGGTGAAGACGTTCACCCAGGATGATTTCGAGAACACTTCTACATTCTCTAGCATTATTCAGAACACCCAGGACGCCCTTGTTGCTTGGAATAAATCTTGTGCCTGACATGGGCAAACAGTTACAGTATTGGAATTTCAGTTGGATCACATTCCTTCTATTTTAGGTCAGGAAGTTGATGCAGTTTTGGCCAGATTCATCAAGTTTGGAGCCAGCGAGAAGGAGAAAGGAAATGCCATTCTGGATGATGATCTTCTGGAAGGAGGTGATGTGCATTGATGACAGTTAGTGGTTCTGCAAAGGACTGGAGAATCTCTAGCGTATTTATTGCCCCACTCCTCTCAGTGGTAGTTTTTAGGGCTAGAACCCTAATCAGGGCTTATGTGGCTTGATATGAGCCCTTTATTGTATTTGAATCTAAGCCGTCCACTGGACTGGGCTAGATATAAAAGGGGTATCCCCCTCATTTGTAATATATCAGAGTTAGACAAAATCAGAGATAGAGTTGAGCTAAAGAGTAGAGGAGGCATTTAGTGAGTAGAGCTAGGAGTTAGCTTAGTTTGGAAAGAAAGAAAGACTTTCCCTTTGAAGGTTTTTGTAAAAGGTTGTTGTGTAATACTCTCACAATATAAGGATTTTCATTGATTGGTGATTTTGTCTTGCATTGTGGGTAGTTGACGAAACCTTTTCATCTTTCCAATTCAAGTAGAGTAGAGTAAAGTAGGATTTATTTTATGCAAGTAGCTGTTAATTATGGAATGTGGCATTGGTTTGGACAAATATTCCTTCATCCATACCACTAGCGGGCTTGCTGATGGTAAGTCTTCCCTACATGGTCAACTGGAATATCAGTACCTAACTTTGGTTGTGATTCGTGTGTTCACTTGCATCGTTGTGACAAAGTGCGCATGTTGAGTCACAATTTGAACATCGTATCCATCCTTTGACGATTGTACCAACTTTGTTAGAGTTGTCCAAAGGGGAGATGAAACAAAGTTTGGTTTGAAGATTGTCAAAGTCTGTCCTCGCATTCCACCCTTAGAAATAGATTGTAGGCTCCCTATCCCTATTCCCTTTAAATTCAGTACTTCCCAAGTTAGTTTAGATATCAGAGCACCATAGTCAAAATCTTTCATCTGCTTCACTTAGTTGAACAACTACGTAAGTCCCCTTGGAATACCCAGCATATTCACATCAACCAACTGAGTCTATTCGCAATAAAAGGAACCTTGGAGTTGAACGCATGAACTTTCACGCAATCTTAGCATGTAGAATACTTTGATCAAGAGAGAATAGAGTGACCGTTGGACATTTTATTCTGTATTGGAGTGTCATAAAACACACGTCAACAGGACTCTTCTTGAGTACAATGAGCTCGGAGACGATGAAACTTGGGCAACTTGGATCTCCCACTGATGCTTTGAATAAAGGGTTCCAAAGATTGAGGAAGACCATTTAGTGCCAACATAATAAGATCTTTGTTTGCAATTATATCCCCAATAGTGCTCAATTGATCTCTCAAATCAACGATCTTCATAAAGAATGAGATGACTGATTCTTCTTTAGCCATTTTTACATGGTGAAGTTGTTGTCTCAAAGCAAGTGCTCTATTGGTGTTGTTGCTATCATACAATCCTTTTAGAGTATCAAACATTTCTTTAGCTATCTTCAACTTGGGGATGATCGGTACTAGGTGATTCATCACAAAGTCTATCATGATCTTTCTAGCCTTCGTGCCATTTTTCTTCCATTGAATTTTCTCAGTATCATCGGAGGGCTCGGGCATATCACTTTCCCCAAAATCAAGAAGATCATTCTCCTCTAATACAATGAGTACCTTGGGTTTCCAAGAGTTCAATTTTGAAGCTCCATCAAGCCTATTTTCTACCTTAACATCGCTACCCATCTTCTTTTTTCGCACAAATTTACCTTTAAAGATCTGCCCTTAGGTTAGAAATAATTTGAACCTTAGATTTGCGATTCTTCAAGATCTGCCCTAGATGAAAATTTGACTTGACTGCTTAAACAAATCTGATCAGATCTTTTCTTAGACCCCCTCTGATACCATGTTAGATTTAGGATAAAAAATGAAAGCAACTAGAAAATGCAACACATAAGACAATAAACACAACAAGATACCCTTGGAAAACTCTCCTAATCGAGGGAGAAAAACCCAGCAAATATATCTCTTATATATTGAAGGAATAAGAACAAAAATCTGCTTACAACTCAGGCCAACACAATGCGGAATTTGATACAATGAATAATAGCACCTCTCCTAGATGCAAAGATTCTAATGAATATGTTTCTCCTTGAAATCGGTCTGTTGCTACAAAATGATGATTTGCTGCTACAAGATGAATATCTGTTGCTTAAGTATGAACTTGTTCTAGGAATGCAAATTATGATGAATGAACTTGATGATCAAATGAATGATCATCACCTTGTATTTATACAAAACTAGGTGACTCTTCATTTGGGTTGGCCTCGTTTAAGAAACAAGGTGACTCTTCATAAAATTGTTATATATAGCAAGTCCTACTTACCTTGGTATTATTTATCCATCATTTTTAAATTTGAGAGAAAGATATTGTTGTGCATATTTTGCACACACGCCTCACCGTAGGCAGGGACCCTCTTTTTTTGATCTCGGGGGGCTTCTTTGCTCCCATCTCATTTTGCATGGCCCTCATTTTTCTGTCCTAGTTGGTCAACGTGCCCTTCAAAGTCTCATTTTTGGCTGACCATATTTTTCCCCTAAAATAAAACATGGCTAAGTCTTGGGTTTTTCGGGTTTCACCCCCCACTGCTCACTCGATTCACTTTTTCCTTCATTATTTGACTTTGGGGATAGATTTCCTATGGATTTTGGATGTTTTTTTGGTTCCTAAGTGAACTGACAAGGTTTTATTAAGTTTCAGAAAGTTTTGAAAATTCCAAAACTATATTCCTGCAGCAGCATTTCCAGAGCAACATTCTGGCCTCATGTTTTTGGAACGTACAAGCGAACCTCCAAATCAAAAATGGACTTCGACCCAGATGCTAAAATGGGGTTTTATCCTCCCCTAACCTTTCAAATTCCAAATTTGAAGCTAGGAGATACTATCTGGAGTTCCATGCTTTGTCGGTCGTTTCAAAATAACATTCCTACAGCGGCATTCTGGCCTCATGTTTCTGGAACGTACAAGCGCACCTCCCAATCAAAAATGGACTTCGACCCAGATGCTAAAATGGGGTCTTATCCGCCCCTAACCTTTCAAACTCTGAATTTTCAGCTGGAAAATACCATCTGGAGTTCCATGCTCTGTCGACCGTTTTCAAACAGCATTCCTACAGTGGCATTCCGACCTCATGTTTCCAGAACGTACAAGCGCACCTCCAAATATAAAATGGACTTTGATCGAGATGCTAAAATGGGGTTTTATCCTCCCTAGAACTTTTAAATTCCAAAATTGCAGCTGAGAAATACCATCTGGAGTTTTGTGCTCTGTCGGTCGTTTCAAACAACATTTCTAGAATAGCATTCCGGCCTCATGTTTCCAGAACGTAAAAATGCACCTCCAAATCGAAAACGGACTTCGACCCAGATGCTAAAATGGGGTCTTATCTCCCTTTGAATTTTCAAATTCCAAATTTGCAGTAGAGAAATACCATCCGGAGTTCCATGCTCTTTTGGCCGTTTTCAAACAGCATTCCTACAGAGGCATTCCGGCCTCATGTTTCCGGAATGTACAAGTGCACCTCCAAATCAAAAATGGACTTTGACCTAGATGCTAAAATGGGGTCTTATCCTCCCTAAAACTTTCAAATTCCAAAATTCCAGTCGGGAAATACCATCCGGAGTTCCGTGATCCGTCGGCCGTTTCAAACAGCATTTCCAAAACAACATTCTGGGCTCATGTTTCTGGAACATACAAGCGCACCTCCAAATAAAAAATAGACTTCAACCCAGATGCTAAAATGGGGTCTTATCCTCACTGAAACTTTCAAATTCCAAAATTGCAGCCAGGAAATACAATCCAGAGTTCCGTGCTCCGTCGGCCGTCTCAAACAGCATTTCCAAAACAACATTCTGGGCTCATGTTTCTAGAACTTACAAGCGCACCTCTAAATCAAAAACAAACTTCGACCCAGATGCTAAAATGGGGTCTTATCATCCTTGGAACTTTCAATTTCCAAAATTGCAGCCAGGAAATACCATCCAGAGTTTCGTGCTTTGTCGGCCATTTCAAACAACATTTCTAGAACTGTATTCCGGGCTCATGTTTTCGGAATGTACAAACGCACCTCCAAATCAAAAACGGACTTCGAGCCAAATGCTAAAATGGGGTCTTATCCTCCCTAAAAATTTCAAATTCCAAAATTACAACCGGAAAATACCATCTAGAGTTTTGTGCTCTATGAGTCGTTTCAAACAACATTCTGGGCTCATGTTTCTAGAACGTACAAGCGCACCTCCAAATCAAAAATGGACTTCGACCCAAATGCTAAAATGGGGTCTTATCCTCCCTAGAACTTTCAAATTCCAAAATTGTAGCTGGGAAATACCATCCAGAGTTCCGTACTTCGTCAACCGTTTCAAACAACATTCCTAAAAACAACATTTCGGCCTCTCATTTCTGATTTCAAAAATCCTACCATGGGTCCATTGACAGAACCATTTGATCCAATGAGGAATGCTGAAATTCGATTGGGAAGAAGGTAGCTTTTAGGAAGTTTCAACTACAGTAAAAGGGAAATTAGCTAGAAGGAAAAACTGCTACAGTGACTGGTCACTACAAGACAAAATAGGGAAAAGACAACAAATGTATTTTAAATTGCTGAATATTGTGGGGTAGGTGAAGCCCTAATGTAATTGAATCTGGGCCACACAATGTAATTCAATCCTGGCCATTCATTTGAGCTTTGGAAAACTATAAACAGGGGTCTTCCCCTCATTTGTAAGTGTGGGAGAGCTATTGTAAAAACATTCTGTAGCAATAGAAAGCAACATTGCATGATCTATGGGTGTTACTTTTGAGTTTGCTCATTGTGTGTGCATGGTTCTACCTTCCAAGTTAGTTTTAGTTGTAGTTTCTTGAATGGAAGTGGTAATGGTGATTTTTGTTACAGTATTTGATGAGATTTTAGCCCATACTTTTGGCAATTGTTGATGACAAGTTGCTGTGCAAAGTTAGCCTGGGATTTTTTATTTGATTGTTGCAACTTAGTTCATTTACATGTTCATGATGCGTGTATGCAAACTGAAAATCTGCAGTCCTTAGAAGATTGCACTGGTTTTGTGTAACTGTAGGTTTCTCTTGGCCAAGCAAAACCCAGTTTAGGGAGTTTGTCTACTGTAGTAGCCTCCATGATCACTGTTCATTCGTAGTTTCAGATCTAGGAACCTTTTCTCTTCCCTGCCCTTTTTCTTTTTTTTTAATAAGTAGCCTTAGGCAAGGTTCATTGCACATTGTAAAGCTAAATCTGATGTTGAAATGGAGTTCTAGACTACTGTTTGAATCTACAACAAACACTCAACAACTTTCCCATCTTAAGAACTCCATTTGCAAATCCAACTTCCCCGCTTTGTAACTCATTCGTAAGTCCACCTTGTGATTCCAACAAATCACATAAACAACTGAAATATTCCAAGCACTGTCAAGAACTAACATCCCAGAGATGTTGGGATAGTGTTCTGCAATTTGATTGTGGAAGATTATCTTTCAAGAGAGGTAGTGCACCTACGTATTACCTGTGTTGTGAAGTGCATAAAAACACCATCAACAAATATCTCCCACTGCTATAACATCAACATGATCTACATTGTTTTCAAGGAGAAATAAGAAGCTATTTATGTTCTTTCATGTTGTATTTCAAATATATAGTTGTATGTTGTTATTTCATGTCATTGCACATTAAAACATAAAGCAAAATCATCAAATAGACATCCAAAATCCTCAGCATACACAGAAAATCAGATTGCATGCAAAGTGTTTCACAAAATGCCAAACAACCTAAATTGAAAAATTCAGGGCAAAATAAGCAAGGGTTCTTACACACATGTTATCCTCCATCTAGGTCTTGAGCATCGTTAGTGAGGATACCAACTAGTCCTTATAGTTGGAATAGATGTAGGTAGGAAGTAAGATATTTTGTTGTGATGACATAAACAACTAGCAAATACAAAAGACATGGCATTGAGTTTCAAGTACCTAAATATTTCCTTTTCCCCAATGTACAATGGTTTTTAGTTTCAATTTATGTTTGGCAGTTGCTTATAGGATGTATATGTAGTTGGTGCCAACTGATTATTCTGGCTCAGTTGTATATAATAATCTTTTGGGCATCTATTGCATGGCACAACTTCGGGAGATATCTTTGATCATGGATACTTCTAATGAAAATAATAGTATTTCTTCATATCTTGTTGTTGAATTAAGGTAGCTTCGATCAAAGATAAATGATAATTGAATTTTATTCAACATCATCATTTTTATATATCGAATCGCTACATTCAAGTATATGTGTTCGATCTGCAAATAGAGATTATTACTTGTAGATTATTTGAATCTCGATCAAGTATCATTTTCATTGATCACTTCTAGATTGAATATTATTATCTATTTATTTATGCATGTTAAGTTCAGATCGAACTTGTAAATATAACCTATTTTGAAAGAAACAAACATTGATTGATAATCGGGTAGTTAGTTAAAGACGTAGTGGCATAAAATAATGGGACGTGTCTCCCATTTAGATATTTAATATTATTTCAATCCTCTTTTGAAGACATTGAAATCGATACATGTTCTACACTTGAGGATCGAATATCAGTAAGACAAGACCATACTTAGAAACTTCATGATACATTCAACCAAGATTTGAATTGACATCCACTTCAGAATTTCAAGTTCATTATTTTGTTTACAATTTGATAGATTTAATCATATTTAACATGGTATCAGAGCCACGTTGAGAAAAGATCCAAATTAAATCTAGATATCAGATTTTTAGAAAATTGTATATTCTCTTGAATCACAAACACATTACATTCTTCATAATGTCAAGTGTAATCAGATTTGAGGATCGTCTTGAAGGCGCAAATAACTTTACTTCATGGAAATTGAGAATCATGATGATTATGAAAGAAAATAAGTTAGATTCATTTGTGAAAGAAAATAAGACAGAACCATAGAATGATGTAGAGAAAACTCAATGGATTGAGAACGATGAGAAAACTATGAAAATTATAGTAGATGCAGTTAGGGGCCATATAGTACCTATTCTATCTAAACATGAGACTACATATCAAATGTTTAAATCCCTTGAGAGCACCTTTCAAATAAACAACACCAGTAGGACCCTTGGTCTAAAGAGGCAACTCAATCATGTTCAAATAAACAAGGGAGAATCCATTAATGCATATTTCATGAGAATCAATGAATTAAGAAATCAACTGTCAATAATCGGATATCAAATTGATAGTAAGGAGTTAACACTAATAGCTCTAGGTGGCCTACCAAAGTCATGGGAGTCATTTGTTCAAGGAATAAGTGCAAGATCAAAACTCTCTAAATTTGATAGGCTAAGAATAGATTACTTACAAGAAGAAACAAGACTAATGACAAAAGAAAACAATCAGAAAACCATAGATGAGGATATTCATGTGCTAAACACAAATTCTCATAAGAAAGGTAAGAAGAAAAACTTCAAGAGAAAGAATAATTCTTATGAAACGGGATCATTCAAGAAAAGGAAAGACATCTCCCAAATACAATGTTTCAGATGTGATCAATATGGACACTATGCAATGAAGTGCCCTAATAGAACAAAACAACAAGCATCCTTTGCTAAAGTTGGAAAGACAAATACAGAATATGACATTGAGAAATTTTTTTTCTACTCAGCATTATCAAGTCAAGTATCAAACAAAGTCAACAATTGGGTAATTGATAGTGGTTCATCAAGGCGCATCACAGGGTTCAGAGAACACCTAGATACTATGATAGAAGAAACTGATGAAGAAGTAACTATTGGGGATGATTTTGCACATCCAGTAAGGGGGGTTGGAACTTGCACCATAAATTTGAAATCTGGCCTCTCCCTACAACTCACTGGAGTATTGTTTGTACCAGGAATAAAGAGGAATCTAATATCCATTTTTGTTCTTGAAGACAACTGATACAGGGTTACCTTTATAGAGGGAAAAGTTCTGGCATGGCCAAAGAACTCCACTATAAAGAAAGCACAAACTATAGTTATAAGACAAGGACATTTCTAAAAACTATGCACTGACTCTAAACAAGCTCTTATTCATGAGACTTCTGATTGAAATGAAATTTGGCATCGAAGATTAGGACATATTCATTTCTGTGCCCTACCCTCTGTAGAAAAATTAGTAACAGGATTGCCCAAACTAAAAAAAATTCATGAAGGAGCATGCAAAGGGTGTGCCCTAGGGAATAATACAAAGGGAACCTTCCAAAATAGTTTAAGTAAAACCAAAAATGTGTTAGAACTAGTACACTCTGACTTATGTGGACCCATGTCTGTACCCTCCATGGTGGGATTTTTATACTATGTAATATTTATAGATGACTTCTCTAGGAAGACCTAGATATATTTTCTTAAGTGTAAAGAGTCAATAGAAATCCTTAAAAGGTTTAAGGAGTTCAAAGCACTCACAAAAAACTTCTCCTAGAAGAAAATCAAAATACTAAGAACAGATAATGGGAAGGAATACACCTCAGAAATCTTTAAGAATCTTGTGTAAATGCTGGGATTAAGAGGGAGTTCACTATAGCCTACAATCCTCAACAAAATGGTGTTGCTGAGAGAAAAAATAGAACTATTCTAGAAGCTGCTAGAGCAATGTTGTTTGACTAAAACATAGAAACCTCATTTTGGGCAGAAGCCTCTAGGACAACTATCTACATCCAAAATAAATGTCCCCACTCAAATCTAGATAACAAGACTCCTGAAGATGCATTTACTGGTATAAAACCTGACATAAGTCACTTAAGGATCTTTGGTTGCCCTGTCTACATTCATGTTCCTAAAGAAAAGAGATCTAAATTAGAACCTTCTGGAAAGAAAGGGATATTTGTGGGCTATAGTGAAACCTCAAAAGCCTATAGAATATACATATCCGGATAGAAACAAATTGAACTAAGTAGAGATGTCATATTTGAGGAAGACATTGCTTTCAAAAGGGAAAAGAGTTCAAATGAGATAGAAATTCAAGATTCTCCTAAATTATTGGAGGAGGATCCTGCTCCTAAGATTCAGAGGGAGTATCCTGAAGAAATCATAAATGAAAACCAAACTGCTCCAGAAGAAAATCCTAATAACAACAGCAAGAGGAGACCACTTTGGGCTAGAAAGATGATTAAGGAAGTTGAGAATTATACAACACCCAAAGGTACTTTTAGAGAAATTAAGAGACCCAAAAGATTCTCAAGCTATGTTTCCTTAATGAATGATATCATTAGTTCAAAACCAATGAGTGTTCTAGAAGCTCTCAAACATCAAGTGTGGAAAGATGTGATGACAGAAGAGTATCAATCCATTTTGAAAAATGATGTATGGGATATAGTACCTAGACCAAAAGAGAAATTTGTTGTCTCTTCCAAATGGCTCTTCACAATCAAACATGCTACTAATGGCAATATAGAGAAACACAAGGTACGTTCTATGGCAAGAGGTTTCTCACAAAAGGAAGGTATTGATTATGAAGAGACATTTGCACCTGTTGCCCGATACACCTCTGTGAGAGCAGTAATAGCTATTGCAATAGCTAAAGGCTGGGAGATCCATCAAATGGATGTAAAAACTGCCTTCCTGAATGGGACCATTGAAGAAGAAGTCTATTTAGAGCAACCTGAAGGTTTTTTGATACATAAAACAGACTCACATGTATGCAAATTGAAGAAAGCTCTATATGGACTTAAATAGGCTCCCAGAGCATGGTATGAAAGAATTGACAACTATCTTTTGGGACTAGGATTTTCCAAGAATGATGCAGATCCAAATCTCTATTTGAAGGTAATTAAATGTGATATGCTATTACTAATTTTATAGGTTGATGACCGGCTAATAACAGGGGAGGATCACCTTATCACTCAATGTAAAAAGGATCTGGCTTCAGAATTTTACATGAAAGACTTGGGCATTTTACATTACTTCCTGGGGTTAGAAGTCTAGTAGAAATCATATAGTATCATCCTAAATCAAGGGAAATACACTATTGATATTCTAAAGAGATTTGGGATGTTAGATTGTAGACCCATGTCTACACCTATGGAAACCAACTTACACAAATTGAAGAAGTAGCAATAGAATCAAAATTTGTAGATCCTACTCTCTATAGATAGATAATTGGATCATTAATGTACTTGGTTAACACCAGACTAGATATTTGCTATGCAGTGAATGCCCTAAGCCAGTTTATGTGTGAGCCAAAGGAAATTTACCTTGTTCTTGTGAAGCATATATTGAGATACCTTCAAGGTACTATTGGATATGGTCTTAAATACATGAATGACAACCCTAGACTTACATGGATTCTCTAATTTAGATTGGGCTAGAAGTGTAACCGGTCGGAAAAGCACATCAGGATGTTGCTTTAGTTTAGGATCGGCTATGATCTCTTGGATCAGTAGGAAACAGTCCTTAGTTGCACAAAGCTCAACAGAAGTTGAATATATTGCAGCCTCTATGGGGGAAAGAGAAGTAGTATGGCTTCAGAAATTTCTTGTGGGATTATTCGGTGAGTCCTTGAATCCTACTATTATCCACTGTGACGTCAATCAGAGTTGCATTGAGCTTTCAGTGAATCCAGTATTCCATGATAGATCAAAACATATAGAGATTCCTTACCACTACGTGAGAGACATGGTAGAAAGGAATGTGATCTAGTTGGAGTGTATTAGTACAAATGATCAAACAACAGACATTGTCACCAAGCCTCTCTCCAAAGTTAAAGTTGAACACTTCAGGAAGAAACTTGGTATGGTTGAAATGTAAATTATTATTGAGATTGAGATTGTTTATTTTGTACTAATATATTTAGAAGATGTTTAATGTGTAAACTCTTTTGTCATGTGTGTGACTCCATGAATTTATGGGCCCTCTCTCCCCCTGTGTACATTATTGAAAGATGACGATCTTTCTGATAATGAACACTTGTATTTGACATTGTAAAGTGACGAATCTACAATGATTAGTTGCACTATCATGATAGATATTATGTGACTTGATATCTATGGATATATCATGATAGTATCTCGTGGACATTTTGATAGATATCATGAGACTTGATATTAGTTGAAGATCATTATGATCCTTATGAGATAATCATGGTGGATAAATGTATCCATGGATATGCCATGATTTATTATGGTAGACATCATGAGACTTGATGTTATTGCACATACCATAATGAAGATGTGTTATGAAGAATGTCATGTGACTTGACACTTTTAGAAGCATTCCATATCTCCTGATATCACGAGTAAGGTGATATCACTATATACTTGGTTAGAGTCATCTTCCCTAGATAAGAGGGAGTGTTGAATTAAGGTAGCTTCGGTCAGAGATAAATGATGATTGAATTTTATTCAACATCATCATTTATATATATCGAGTCACTCCATCCAAGTATATGTGTTCGATCTGCAAATAGAGATTATTACTTGCAGATTATTTAAATCCCGATCAAGTATCATTTTCATTGATCACTTCCAGATTGAATATTATTATCTATTTATTTATGCATGTTAAGTTCAGATCGAACTTGTAAATATAACCGATTGTCAAATAAACTAACACCGATTGATAATCGAGTAGTTAGTTAAAGACGTAGGGGCATAAATAATGGGACGTGTCTCCCATTTAGATATTTAATATTATTTCAATCCTCTTTTGAAGACATTGAAATCGATACATGTTCTACACTGGAGGATCGAATATCAGTAAGACAAGATCAGACTTAGAAACTTCATGATACATTCAACCAAGATTTGAATTGACATCCACTTCAAAATTTCAAGTTCATTATCTGTTTACAATTTGATAGATTTAATCATATTTAACACTTGTCTTATTTATGATACTTTTTCGCTGATATTAATGGTGTGGTGTGTTAGTTCTGACCAAAATTGAAGAATAAGCAGAAATACAAAATGATGAAAAATTAAACACAACAAATACCCTAGGAAAACCCTCCTCGAGGGAGAAAAACCTAGCAAAAATATCACTTATATATTGAATGAAGAGAGAATAAATTTTCTTTACAACTTGGCCCAAACACAAGGCCCATATTATTTAATGAAGAATAGAACCTCTTCCTAAATGCGAATATACAAACAATATGATTTCTCTTGATATCGATCTACTTGATGCAATAATTTGATCTGCTGCAAAA
Source organism: Sequoiadendron giganteum (assembly GCA_007115665.2). Classification (NCBI taxonomy): domain Eukaryota; kingdom Viridiplantae; phylum Streptophyta; class Pinopsida; order Cupressales; family Cupressaceae; genus Sequoiadendron; species Sequoiadendron giganteum. The sequence goes on from CM021100.1 coordinate 429,796,655, forward strand.
GTGCAAACTCCTCCTTGAAGTGCGATTTTATCTCTGAATAAATTGAATGATCAAATGAACGATCATTTCCTTTTATATATACAAATCAAGGTGTCTCTTCATTTAGGGTCAGCCTCTTTCCCAAAACAAGGTGACTTTTTAATTATTTATTTATAGCAAGTCTAACTTGATTTTATTTATTTATCATTTATTATTTTAAATAGGGTGAAGGATATCTCCAACCGCTATAACATCAACAGAGTGAAGAATATCACCCGCTGCTATAATATCAACACTCCCTCTTAGCTTGGTAGGTATCCTTCTAGATATTCATTTCATGGCATCTCGCAACATGACACCCATAATGGCTACACTCACATCTCAGTCTCAGAGAAGTAAATGAGTTCATCACAGAGTCTCTCAACGTGATGTCGTTATGGAGTCTCTCAACATGACATCTCACCTTAGTCTTAGAGATGAACAAGGACTCACACCTCATATTTCTCTGTCTCAGAGAAATATACACTACAAGGGCTTTCACCCCATATTTCTCCGTATCAGAGAAATATACACTATAAGGGATTTCACCTCATATTTCTCTGTCTTAGAGAAATATATGCTACAAGGGCTTTCACCTCATATTTCTTTGTCTCAGAGAAATATACGCTACAAGGGATTTCACCTCATATTTCTTTGTCTCAGAGAAATATACACTACAACAAGTCTTCATGACTCCCTTTAAAGCTCCAAGTATGACATCAACCTCCTGACCTCCTCATCCACGGTTGCCTCTATTGGTTTGTCAGACTTCCTCTAAAAGTTAATTCCTCCTCTTCGAAGAAACTTATCGACTTTAGAATAAGAAACCTTCTGAATTGACTTTAGAACTTGGCTCCTTCTGAGATGTCCCTATGTCAATTTCCGTAGAAGAAACATGTTTTGCAGACCTTAATTTGCAATCTCGAGCAAAGTGACCGTACCTGTCACACTTGAAACACTGAATGTGAGAGAAATCCTTCTTCTTGTTCGGTTCTGGGGCAAAATCTTATTCTCTATCTCTATTCCTCTTTCTTCCTTTGCCTCTATTTCTAGAAGTATGTGTAGCAAGAACTTGATTTTCTACATCATGATAGTTTCACCCAATTCCTCTTGCTGCCAACTTGGACTCTTCTTGAATACAATTAGCTCGAAGAAGATCAAACTTGGGCAACTTGGATCTCCCACTGATGCACTAAATAAAGGGTTCCCAAGATTGAGGAAGACCATTTAGTGCCAACATAACAAGATCTTTGTCTGCAATTATATCCCCAATAGTGTTCAACTGATCTCTCAAATCAGCGATCTTCATAAAGAATGAGATGACTGAATCTTCTCTAGCCATTTTTACATGGTGAAGTTATCTCAAAGCAAGTGCTCTGCTGGTGTTGTTGATCTCATACAATCCTTTTAGAGTATCAAAAATTTCTTTAGCTATCTTGAGCTTGGAGATGATCGGTACTAGGTGATTCATCACAGAGTCTATCATGATCTTTCTAGCCTTCGTACCATTTTTCTTCCATTGGATTTTCTCAGTATCATCGGAAGGCTCGGGCATATCACTTTCCATGAAATCAAGAAGATCATTCTCCTCTAATGCAATGAGTACCCTGAGTTTCCAAGAGTTGAAGTTTGAAGCTCCATCAAGCCTATCTTCTACCTTGATTCCATTGACCATCTTCTTTTTCTGCATAAATTTACCTTCAAAGATCTACCCTTAGGTCTGAAATAACTTGCAATGTTTTGCCTTAAAGATCTGCACTAGATGAAAATTTGACTGAAGGATGGCTTCTTGCTGCAAAATTTGAACTTTTCCAACATAATCCAAATTTCCCTTTTTAAATTGAATTCTTTCAATTGCTACTACTCCAATATCAATTTCTCCCAAATAATCGATTCCTTTAGCAATTTCAAATTTGGCCAAAGGCCACAAAATTTGCTCAAGTTTGATCAGGTCTTGTCTTAAACTCGCTCTGATACCATGTTAGTTTTAAACCACAATTGAAGAATAAGCAAAAATACAAAATGATAAACAATCAAACACAACAAATACCCTAGGAAAACCCTCCTTCTCAAGGGAGAAAAACCCAACCAAAATATATCTCTTATATATTGAATGGAGAGAGCAGAAATCTGCTTTACAACTTGGCCCAAATGCAAGGCTGATCTGATTTAATGAAGAATAGCACCTCTTCCTAGATGTGAATATACAAACAATAAGATTTCTCCTTGATATCGATTTGTCTGATGCAATATTTCAATCTGCTGCAAAAGTGCGAACTCCTCCCTGAAGTGCGATTTTATCTTTGAATAAATTGAATGATCAAATGAACGATCATTGCCATGTATATATACAAATCAAGGTGTCTCTTCATTTAGGTTCAGCCTCTTTCACAAAACAAGGCGGATTTTTAATTATTTATTTATAGCAAGTCTGAATTGCTTTTATTTATTTATCATTTATTATTTTAAATAGGGTGAAGGATATCTCCAGCCGCTATAACATCAACAGAGTGAAGGATATCACCCACTGCTATAACATCAACACCGCGATGCATTTCAATGTTCCATACATGTTACATATCATTTTGTGTTTAGTGTATCTGCTTCTTGATGTTGCACTATATGGAAAGTAATTGCTAGATTGTTAAAGAATGATCTCCAATGTGAGGAACTGCTGCTTGTCAATAAAAGATCAAGAGATTTGTTCTAGTTCTCCAAAATCAATAACTGATGCAAAAAAAAAATACTGTCATTGGAAACATCAATTTTTTATTTTATGAATTGTTTTGTAGTTATTCCAAGATTTCATGAAAAAAAAATTACATGAAGCAATGCTCTTATATCGAGATTTAACTGTTTAGAATTGCTTTTCTTACAAAACAAATCTGAACATTGAAAATGAATTTTTTTTTTGGATGTTTCAGGCTTTTGCATTATATTTATTTCCTCTATTTGGAATGTTTATGCTCTGTTCATTCATCTTTGGGTAAGTCCATATACCCCTAATTTTTTTCTCTCGAGTATCAAATTCAAACGAGTTTATCCAAAATGCACCTTTTATAAGTTCATTTTGCAATGATATGATTGTGTAGAATGAGTAAAAAAATTGCGAAACCTGTTTGAAGTAGCCCCACTCTGAACACAAGAAGAAAATCAAATCGTAGACATGCCAAGAAGTAGAGTTGAGTGAAATATGTGACAAATTTTGAGTGCTAAAGGCAGTTGGTTAGACATTTGACATATGGTGAGCAACGTAAGCTAGCTAAAGATATATTTAAAGAAGAGATGCTCTCTTGTTTCATTTATCTTTGATGTGTATAAATCTGGCCATATTAGTTTGATAATTAAGACATTTTCTTTCTTCTTTTAATTATTAAATGTCCATTTGGGTACATTAAGCATTGAAGTATCTATTCACTTGAAGTATACAAAATCTTCTATGCAGAGGCTATGCAAATCTGATTACATGTATTTTTTGACCCTTAAGTTTTCTCAAGTAATAGGCTTAAATGAGCTTGTGTTTGGCTCTTTGATGCAATGTACTAATGAAGATAACTGGTTCCTTCAAATCTAATTTATCTGTTTTCTTAAAAATAAGATAATACATATAAAACTCCAAAACATCAACAAAGTAGACAACATTCATGATAAAATTCTTATAGAATATGGGGAACCAAGAATTTGTAGTTAAAGTGGGCAACATAAAAATCAGATGTAAAAGAGGACTAATTAGGACAAAGTTCTCATCAGAAAAGGGCTCTGAACAAGCATAAGTAGATTTATTTTTTAGAAAAACAACATTTGTACATGGTAGTGGTATATTTTTCTTATGGATAATTTCCATTTCGTGCATTGTTGTTGAAAACTCAATTAGCTAGATCTCCTAAGCTTTCAAGATAAAGTTATAAAAACCTTTGTGCTGACTTATGACAAGAACTAAAGTTGTCCACCCCTCTTGGTATTCTTGAAAATGTAAATCTCTTTGTGTATTATTATTTACAAGAAAAATTGAAGGAAATACATATATATAACACTATAAACAAACAAGTTGTTTTTAAACAGTTTATTTTGTATAATTATAACTATATATATTATGTTGTTTTAAGCTATTTAAAAAATTTAATATAGATTTTTATAGGCTATTTTTTATCAAACATAATTTGAATGCTTGTTAGGCTGATTTGTGTTAATCAATAATGTTTTTTCTCCTCTGACAATGAAGGTTCAATGTCTCCTCACCCCATGGGACACAAACAAGACACACATAGTGTGCAATTTCATTTTATCACATAAATGCTTTATCATAATTGTTTATTAAGAACTGTTATCTTTTATTATATTTTCTCTAAGGGTAAGGTCCTATGGAGGGGCTTCAGGTCCTTTTTTATTTGGAGTAGGAGGCCTTATTAAGAAAAATAAATTATGCAATAGGATTAATTGGAATTTTTTATTGAAAAATAGCAGCCACTACCTTTTAGGATTGCAAATTTGAGTTGGTGAAACTGGGGTGGGGTTGGAAATTGCCTCTACGGCCTATGAACTTTTTCTGCCACTTGTCAATCATTTGGAGTTTTAGATTCCCCTTAGAAAAAAAAAGAAAAAAAATATCTTTATTATTTTTTTTTCACAGTATTGCAATTCATTCCTTAAATTTTGGAGCTTACACTTTTAAGCTGAATTGCACTATTAAATTCATGGGACCCGTAGCTTTAAAGCATTCAAAAAAATTCTCAGTAGCACCCACTAGAATTTTTATAGGAAGCCCCCCTCCATGGGGCCTTACCCTAAGTCTATTCTAGCCATTTGTAGCATCCCACATTTTTATAATTTAGTGGGGATAGGAAAGGAATGTTTCAACCATCCATGCTTCCTTGAAGCATCCCATATGGCTTAGAAATCTCAAGCATGCAACCTTGTGGTACACTGGATATGTATCTATATTGATAAAATAGAGGGTTTGCATAATAAAGAGGAAGACCTATTCCATACTTCCTAGCATATGTAGACATGAAAGTAAAGCTAAAACACACCAAAATATTTCTAGGGCCCTCTAAATGATAGAACAATAGAGAACCACTAATGGGAAAAATAGATTATCCAAATGGCTGCTACAACCTTACAAACTATATTGGGATAGGAGTTGAAGGATCATGGGATTTTAAAATTTTAGTGTTTTCAATGGCAATTGAGAGAATTCTTTTTCTACAAATAAGTTTTTAGAACATAATGTTAGTGGGGGTCATACCCTTGTGACATTTATACATTGTTCTAATATAAAGTTATAAATCCTTATATATTATATGTTTTATTATTAAGTATTTTACCACCCCTTCTCTTATATTTAAGGACATCCTCTCTTATTGAGAGGTACAAAATTTGGAGATGAATAATGAATTCTATCATTATGCATACGAGGTATTATTGGCCATGTAGAAGTAATAAGTGGTTCCTTAGTGTGTGTTTTATAATCAAATGATGTTTTATGGGGATTTTTTAGTTAGAAGGGGTTTCCCCATGTATAGACTTCATAATGTGTTGAATTTGTGTATCGTATATTTTTTATTTTATTTCTTTTATATTTATCTATAATGATTATTAACCTAAAGATCCTAATTTCTAATGTGGTATTAGAGCTAGGTTAGGCTATACTAATCATCTTTGAAGTTAATTCCCTTAAGTAGCTTCAAAATACACCTTAGCTAGCTTATGATGTAGGAGCATCTAGGGGTATTAGCAATCTTGCATCACCAAAAATATTGTTAATTTATTTTTGTTGTTTTCAATAAGGGCTAAGGTGTGGAAAATAAATATTTTAATTTGCAATAATGTGATTTTCCCATGTGGTGATATGTAAATGCAATTTTTGGAGGAAATATGCTGAGGTAAATGTTTCCAAGGCATTTAAATGGTGAAATATTTCTTTTGGGCGTCCATTTCTTGGTGGGGACTACTTGGGGTGCATGTGCTTGCATGCCATTGCATGTTTGTGCCACAAGCTTTACATGCTACTAAATGTTTGTATTTAGAGCTATCGAGGCCGCTAGAGATCAATGAATCTATCCAAGAATTAACCAAATTTGATTGGCCATGGTTTAGGTGCCCATGTGAAGGCCATGTGAGGATTGAGTAAGTTTATTATTTTTATGATTATTTCTCCAAACGGGGTGTGGGTTTTCCAAGAAGGTGTTTTTTATGATGTCTTGTCATTTGGGGAGATGACTTTGGAAGTTATTGTAAGTTTTTGTAAGTGAGAGGAGGGAGATGTTGTAGAATTGAAGAGAGGATTTAATGACTCTGTTGTTGCAGATTTCTATTTTTATAGAAGCCCATGTTCTGGGAGCTAGTGAGCTCCACATTTTGAGAGATAGTGAGCTAGTGAAGTTCATGCGAAGGGAGCTTGAGAGCTTTAGCTGAAAGAAGGTTGAAGGAGACCAAGAAGATATTTTTGTTGTAGGTTTGAAGGTGTGCAACAACAGCAAGAAGATTGGTGATTTCATGGTTTGATTGTAGTAGTAATTTCTAATGAAGATTGTAGGCTAAAAGAGCTAGAATTGGGTGAAAGAATAGAGATTGAAGGAAACGATTTTGTATTTCATTTTTTCTGTCATATTTCAATTTCATATCAAATTTGAAATGTTTTTCATTAGCCCATATGGCTGCAAAACAATGTATTTTAAAAAATGCTTAGTTATGTAATTGAAAGACATTTTGAATGAACAAAGAAGAATACTTGCAAATTTTTGTTGTTGCAAATAATTGTTGAGTGCATCTTTTATTGTTGTGAGTTTATGTTAGAGGATTGAATTCCCTTCATTAGTGGTATCCGAGCAGGAGTTCTTGAGTGCGCAAGCAGAAACGCTGATATGAGGTAGTTTGTGCTAGGACATGTGGTGGTGTGTGTGTGATTTGTGTAGATAGATCATCAAATGTGAGGTAGTCTATATCAAAGATGATGGGATGGGTCTTGAGGAGGCCCACAAGAATTTTATTTTGGGAACAATATTGGGAAGAAGTAGAAAATAGGAAGTATTGTGAAGAATTTGAAAAGCTCCAGGTTGAAGTAAATGTATTGGAAAGGAAGATTAAAGAGGAAGTTAGAGCATGGGATGAGAGACATGGGAAGAAGAATGTTCTCATGAAAGAGGACAACGAAGAGAAGATCAAAAAGAAAATGTATTGCAGCCCTTTGAAAAAGATTGCATGTAAGGAAGAATATGTGGGGGAAGCCCACACAAACATAGAAGATAATGAAGCGCAAGTTTCAGCGATAACATGTGAATGGAGTGCATTATGTGAAGAAGATAAAGGAATTTTGCAATTTAAAATTGTGAATAGAAGTGCTCCAATTTGATGAACAAATTGGTGAAGATGAAGATGATTTCTTGTTGAAAGAAGAGATAGAAAGAATCAACAAGTTGTTGGAAGGAGAATTGATGGACAAACACAAAGAGGAGTTTGTAAAACTTGTCATTGGAGGTGAGAAGATGGATGTTGCAATGAAGAATGAGGGAAAAGATGTCGAGACAACGAACAAGAATGAGGTAAATTTTAATTTTGAATTTAGTTGTGATGATTCTATACCTTCTTTGGTGAAAGTAGAAGAGGATGTTGAGCAAGAAGAAAGTATGCAAATGGAAATTTTTAATTTCCTTGGAATAGTAATTGTAGATTTTTATAAGGATACAATAGATTTTGATTATTGTTTGGATAATACATATTTGGATGTAGAATTTGCAGACGATGTTGTAGGTGAAACTTGGTGGAGGTGGTTGGTTTGTGGTGGGTTGAATCCCACAAGAGCAGAAAGGGGAATGCATGGTATTAGGAGGATGGTACATGGTGGATACAAGTCCATGAGAGAAGAGAAGAATGGGGTACAAGGTTGTCAGAGGAGGAGGTTTCTTGTTCGAGCTAAGTGTTGGAAGAGGAGAAAGAAGACTTAATTCCAAGTGCCAAATACAGTGATGCATTTTGTTGAGGATTGCTTGCAATCCCAAAGGGTGGAACTCCCACTCAACTCTATTTTGTGAATCCATATTCACAAAGTTTTTTCTACCCCCAGAGTTTGATGCAGGAGCATCTAAGGGTACTAGCAATCTTGCATCACCAAAAATATTTCTAAATTATTTTTGTTGTTTTCAATAAGGGCTAAGGTGTGTAAAATAAATATTTTAATTTGCAATAATGTGATTTCCCTTGTGGTGATATGTAAATGCAATTTTTGGAGGAAATATGTTGAGGTAAATGTTTCCAAGGCATTTAAATGGTGAAATATTCCTTTTGGGCATCCATTTTTTGGTGGGGACCACTTGGGGTGCATGTGTTTGCATGTTTAATTGGATGCCTTGCATGCCATTGCATGTTTGTGCGACAAGCTTTGCATGTTGTTGCATGTCCATATTTGGAGCCATTGGGGTCGTTGGAGATCAATGAAGATGCAAGAATTGACCAAATTTGATTGGCCATGGTTTAGGTGCCCATATGAAGGCCATGTGAGCATTGAGTAATTCTATTATTGTTATGATTATTTCTCCAAATGGGTTGTGGGTTTTCCAAGGTGTTTTTCTTTTGGTCTTAGAAAACTATAGTGGTTTTATCATTCTAAAACTTGTATATTATGATGCCTTGTCATTTGGGGAGATGGCTTTGGAAGTTTTTGTAGGTGAGATGGGGAGATGCTATTGGATTGAAGAGAGGATTTGAAGACTCCATTGTTGCATATTTCTATTTGCATAGAAGCCCATGTTTTTGGGAGCTAGTGAGCTCCACATTTTGAGAGATAGTGAGCTAGTAAAGTTCGTGTGAAGGGAGCTTAAGAGCTTTAGCTGAAAGAAGGTTGAAGGAGACCAAGAAGACATTTTTGTTGAAAGTTTGAAGGTGTGTTACAGCAACAAGAAGGTTGGTGATTTCATGGTTTGATTGTAGTAATGATTTCTAATGAAGATTGCAGGCTAAAGGAGCTAGAATTTGGTGAAAGAAGAGAGATTGAGGGAAACCATTTTATATATCATTCTTGCTGTCATATTTCTGTTTTCTATAAAATTTGCAATGTTTTTCATCAGCCCAGATGGTTGCAAAACAATGTATTTTGAGAATGCTTTGTTGTTATGTAACTAAAAGAGTTTTTGAATGAACAAAGAAGAATACTTCTTGCATATTTTTCTTGTTGTTGCAAATAATTGTTGAGTGCATCTTTTGTTGTTGTGAGTTTATGTTGGGTTGGATTCCCTTAATTATATTAGTGGAACAAAACTATTGGCCTTTGTTTAGTATGCAATTTGTTGAGGAGAAAAGAAACAAAAAATTCTAGGCAGTGCAATTGTAAGGGGAAGAGCTTGTGGTTATGCTCCAAGTAAATATCTTGGTTAAAAAATCACTTGATTTTTACCTAGTAACCTCTTTATTGAAATCCTTGGTCACATTTAATGGCTACCACCAAATTAGTCAAAACCATGTTTTTAAAAATCTTGTGGAGTATTTTTTCAAAGAAGCTTACTATACACTATGAGGTGACCATTCACATCACACCAACATTAGAACTCCTCCAAAATATTTACTATCACTTTATTCTCAAAAATATCAAGTTCCTATTTATTATTCCTTAGTAATGCCTTATATTTTGCATCCATAGCATCCTTCCAAGGTGGTGATTCAAGAGCCTATTGAACTATCATTGGTTTTGAACTCTAAATAACTATACACATAAGAGCTAGATTTACCTCCTTATGTGACTTAGTGCGAGTTTCAAGCCCAGTGAGATGTATCTACAATTGCATCATCTTTAACATCCTTCATTATGGTCTAGTGCCACTTAGGAAGATTTTTATGTAGAGGTGATGAGAAGAGAAGTCAGTTAAACAACCGACTGACCAACAACTACTACTAATCGACCAAATTGACCCTAGTTGGCTATGATGTAATACATACTAACAATCCCCCCTTATTACATCTTATGCCCGATAAAACAAAGCAATAAATTTTGAAAAGTTTTGAACTTTATAGCTGCAAGAGATTTGGTAAATATATCAATGTGTTTCTCTCGAGCCGAACAAAATTGGAGTTGGATGTTTTGTTGCTAAACATGTTCACTAATATAGTGATACCTCAATATGCTTGGTACAATCATGAAAATTAGGATTGTGAACAAGCTTCAACACTTGAAATTTTTTCAAAACAAAGTGGTAGGTTTTGTCTCAGGAATAGCCATACATGTAAAAATATGATGTAACCATATAATCTCATAGACAAATCCACCTACATCATTATATTTTTCCTTTGTGGAAGTGCAAGCAACGATGGTTTTCTTTTTGCTCCCCCAAGATATTAGATTAGATCCCAAAAAGAAAATAAAGCCTAAAGTAGACTTCCTATCATCCATTGATCTTGCATTGTTTGTATCCATGTATCTACAAAAGAAAATCCACATTTTGCTTGTATTCTAGGACATATCCCATTGCACCAAAGACTTATTCAAAACACACTTTCTAGTTTTGCAATAAACAACCTTAGGTTCTTACATAAACCTAGAGAGATAGTTGACAACATAGCTGATATTGGGCTTTGTATAAGCTAAGTAGATGATACAAGCCAGTCTCCATAAGGATGGATCACCTAAGGGGATGGATCATGGTGAAAATGTTGCAACCCAGTCTCCATGGGTGTCAACTTAGGTTTGCAATCTTCCATTCTAAATTTCTCGGTCAATGTGTTTGGCAAATTTCATCGGAGAGAATGTCAACATATACAATCAAGATTACAATCTGCCCCCTTGATCTTTGCGGTAGTGATTCATAAGGGTTCTTGATGAATCCATGACTAAAGAGATGCTCATCGATCTTGATGTATTAGACTCGAGGAGACTATTTAATATTGTAGAGAAATCTGACAAGTTTGCATACTTTGTGCTACTAGGTAGGTGCAACATATTCCTTGAGATCTCTATTCAGAAAGACACTCTTGACGTCCATCTGATGATCTTCCCAACCAAATTGTGTCACCATTGCCAAGACCATATGAATAGTCTTGATTTTTGTTGTGGGGGAAAAAGTTTCATCATAGTTAATACCCTCCTCTTGGCATAACCCTTAGACACAAGTTGGTCCTTATACTTATCGATGTTATCATCTATCTTATACTTGATTATGAAAGCCCATTTGCATCCAATATCCTTCTTCCCTAGTGGAAGATCAATAAGTCCCTATGTATTATTCCTCAATAATGCTTGATATTTTGTATCCATAACATCCTTCCAAGGTGGTGACTAAAGAGCCAATTGAACTATTTTTGGCCTTGAGATTTAAATAGTTGTACACAAAAGAGCTAGATTTACCTTCTCATGAGACTTGTTGTGAGTTTGGGGGGTAAAATGAGAGATGTGTCTACAAACACATCATCTTTAGCATCCTTTATTGTGGCTTTGTATTGCTTAGGAAGCTTTTTGTGCATAAGAGATGAGTATGGAGGTGGTGAAAGAGGGAGAAACTAACCTAGTGGAAATAAATCCTCTTCTTGTGCTTCTTCATCAAGTTCTTAATCTTCAGGTTCAAGAATCTTTGGTGTTTGATAACTGATAGGTGATGGTGTAGAAGAGGTTTTGCATCCTATTTCCTCACTAAATACAACATCCCTACTAATGTACACTTTGTTTCTACATCCATAAGATGATATTCCTTTGAATTTTAATTGTACCCAAGAAAAACACATTTTAAATACTTACTATCCAATTTTGTCTATTGTACCTTGCAACATGCTTGTAAGTTGTACATCCAAACACTCTAAAATGTGATATAGAGGGCTTCTTCCCATTCCATGTTTCTTCAGGTGTGCTAATTTCAAGCACTTTGGTTGGTGCTTGATTAAACACATACACTGTTGTGTGAACTACTTCAACCCATAATGTAGAAGCTAGATTTGCATCTTTCAACATATATCACACCATTTCCACAATAGTATGATTACACTTGTTTGCAATACCATTCCATTGAGGTGTGTAAGAAATGGTCAATTGTCTTTGGATCCCATGTTATTGAAGGTAATTTGAAAAATTCTTACTTGTGAATTCTCCCCCTCAATTTGAGAGAAGGGCTCTAAGAGAATGACTCGATGATCTCTTTGCAAGGGCTCAAAATTCTTTGAATTTCTTTAGTGCTTGATTTTTGTGAGCCAAACAATAAACCCACATTTTTCTAGATTATCATCCACAAAGAGTAGGAAATACCTAGAATAGTTATGACTTGATGGAATTGGTCCTCATAGATAAGTGTGGACCAATTTTAAGAGACTTGAGGCTCTATTTTTTACAACAAGAAAAGGAGCTTAATCTTACTTTCCGACAAGACAATATGAGCAAATAACTCCCATTTTTTGCATGGGGGCAAGTCATCACACCATATCTCTCTTACTCAATGCAAGAAGATAGCCAAAATTGAGATGACCAAAGTATCCACTAGTTTTCATTGTAAGAGACTTGTCTTCATGTGTGACATCAACAAGTTGAAACATCTTTCTAATCCCTAAAGCATGAGCAATAACTTCACCATTTCTGAACATATCTCTAATGAGATAGTTTTTCATCATTCAACAAGTTGAAACATCTTTCCGATCCCTAAAGCAAGAGAAATAACTTCACCATTTTTGAACTTATCTCTAATGAGATAGTTTTTCATCATTGTGACGATCAAATTCAACTTTCAGTTGTGCTCAAGTAATTGATTTATTGGAAGAAAGTTCTTTGTGAGCCTTGAAACATATAAAACCTTTGTAATTCTACATTTGTGTGTTTTGAGGGGCAAACATATATCTCAAATTCCTTGAACTTCATATGATGCATTATCGCCAAGAGATACATGCCCATAGGAGGTGGATGTAGTGAGATAAAAAAGGCACTCGTATTAACTTGTTATATCTCTAGATGTACTAGAATACACATACATAATTGTTTGAAGTGGAGTCCTTTGTTTCTGCAAGATACAAGAAATTCTCATATGAATCTCTTGTAGATGTAACATTGTTGTGTTGCTTATTAGGCTTTTTCTATCAATAAGAATTCTTCTTTTTGGCCCCTTAAGAAGGTTTTTGTGGCTTTTGATGTTTGGATTCTTTATTGGCATAGGAAGTATACTAAAAATATTGGATATCATGTCTCTTTCTTCCTCAAATGAAACTTATTTTTCTTTGTAGAAGAGTTTTCTTGATTTGGTTTCTATGATATCGATGGACCACTATGATCCTTATGTTGTTTTTCTTTTTTCTTTCTTAGAAGGGCCTTATTGCCTTCGGAGTTTAAAGTCTCACCATGGATTGCTTCTTGTTGAAGCAAGTTTACCAACTCTTCAAAAGATGGTGTTTTACTTCCCACATTGAGACAAGTGACAAACATGTGAAACAAAGGGGGTAGTGCTCTCAGGACTATAGGTATAAGAGAAACATCTATTACTTCTTCCTATAATGCTTCCAATGATGCTCTAATCTTTACATATCTTCTAAGAAATGTCTTTATTTTCTCATCATTTTTCATTTGAAGGCAATGCAATTGACGTTGCAAATGGATAATTTGATTTTGGTTTTTTGGCCTCATAGTGTTTTAAGACCACCCTAAGTGTCTTTTATAGTAGTGATTGTTCTAATGTGAGGTTGAACCTCATTAGAAACTTCAAAAAAAATGACGAGCTTGGCCTTGTCAAATCTAGTTTGCTTTGCACCAACATGTGTAGTTCTAGTTGTGTGCCCAAAGACTTTATCCCAAAGTTCCTCAAAATCAACCTTGGTTTGTACTTTTGTCTTCTAAGAAGCATAGTTATATCCTCTCAAAAGTCGAGAGTCAGGAAGCATGATTTTAGGTGCTTTCTAATCTACTTTTTAAATTTTTGAGGATGTTTATTTCTCAAGAACCCCTATAGCTCCCTAGAGTTTAAGAAAAACCTAACAACTTTATTATATAAAAAAGTGACACTTTTTCTCTCAAATTCAAATAGCCAAAAATGTAATAATAATTAATTTTTGCATTTTATTTTATATTTAAAAGATTGACTATTAGAAGAGTGGATAATAAAAAATAATTTCATTATCATTTTTAAATCTTTCTATCTATAGAGTTAATTGTAGTGTCATAAATTGTCACCCTTGACAAATTCGCACTAGGCTTGACACCCTCCTAAGTGCATCTGCCTAATTATGCTTATGCTTATAATTTATGTATTTAATTATCATTTTTGAGAAATTGAGTTAAATTTGAGAAATTGAATTAAATATTTATTTAATAGACTTGAGAAAAGCTAAAAAGGCCTGGACTAGGGTATCCAATGCCCCTTTCCCACCTAATTAGGTCCTAAATTTTAGATCTTAATGTCAACCTCAATATGTTTAAGAATTCAATTTCAATTGTCAAATTGTCTTCATGCTTAATGTGAAATATGTTTAAAGTCATATAAGTTCTTCCCTATATTTGAACACTTAATTGAATTTTGAGAACTCTAACATCCTAAAGTCAATTAATGGAATATTCAAGAGCAAAAAAAGTAGAAGATCTACAACATAATTACACTCCATTGTACAAGTTTGCAACAAATCAATAAACTCATGTTTATGCATTATGTTTATTATTGGTATGAGCAGTAATACTTGTAGGATCTCCAAGCATCCTCCTATGTCTCCTTGTATGTGATGAATAACGTGACTTCAATCTAATAAGTATTTCAGATTTGAGTTGTAATTTTCAATTGTGTTCTTTATCATTCATTTTTATTCATTTTCCTTTGCTCCTCTGAGAGCATACAATTTATACCATTATCATAATATCCATTTGTGTGGAAACACCAAAATGGGGATTGACCAAGGCAAGCCCCTATATGGCACAACTCTTCTCTCCTTGTCCTTCTTGCAAGATACATGTCTAAAGTTGATTAAAGTGGATTTGAGATTTGAGGGTTCCAAAACCCTAGTTCAAGCATTCATGTACTTTTCATCATTGAATGAGGGAAAATTGATTACTCGCAACCTTTCAAACTTCGGATCTAGGTTTTCACTATTAGAGACCTATAGACACAACTCTTGTACCAACACTAAAACCCTAAAAATTAACACTATTGGACTAGGGTGCCTAGCGCTCTTGTCTTGCTAGTTCGACCTCATATTTGAATGCCAAGTTCTTCTTTGTCCGCATTTTCAATTCTATTTCTTGTTTTTGTCTTTATGTTATAAATTTTTTAGATTTTCTAATAGTGCATCACTTTAGTCTTGATTCACCTAATTTGCTACATCTTCCAATCAATCATCACATCTTATCAATCAAACAAAAAGAGACCAAAACCTTGACCAATTATTTGGTTCTCCCTTGAGGACAACCACCAAATAGTTTCTCTTGGTTACTTTTGTCTTTGTTTACCTCCCAGAGTGTTTATATCAGCGTACTACATACACAAGAAGTAAATAGAACTATATGTAACATACATAATAGAATAATACAATATGCTAGA
>CM021100.1:429812245-429835105 GCA_007115665.2 Sequoiadendron giganteum
ACCCTTTATCTAAGAAATAGTTTTATTTTAAGCTCTTCAAAGCTCGCTTGATTACTCTTCCTCCACCAGGTAAAAGATCCTATAAGTAAAATCAACAAAACTCTTCTTTTTATGCATATCTTCAACTGTTTGGCCATTTCATCGATGATTGTCACACCCTAAGCAATAAAATACAACTTGATTCTAGTGGCATCATTCTCCCATTTGATAAAACACTTGTTGGATCATCACGTGACAAAGGGATTCACCTTTGTAATGTTCCTTCTAAATGAAACTTTCTTCTATTGTGTTGCTCCTCACTATGTGGCATTCATAGCCCTATGTGTGTGCTAATTTCAATTCATGGTTGTACAATCTTATGTGCACATACTTCATGGTGGCAACACAATGATCTCTAGCATGGTTTTCCTCACTTAAACACTTAGAGGGAAAGTATAGTTGGTTTTGGGGTGTGTATCCTTCTTAAGGATCCCCTCTATTATTTATCTCTTTTCTTTTCCTTCAAATTTTAACATAGTAATTATGCTAACATTTCAAGGGAGGCATATCAGTTATCCATTTTTTACATCTACACATGCTTTGACTTAATGATGTGCCCCCTTCATGGTGGTTTTATTCATAATACCCCCAAGGCATGGTTATCAATTTGTCCCTCGAGATGTTAAACCTTTCTTCCCTCGAGACGTTAAACCTTTCATCCCTTGAGACATTAAACCTTCCATCTTTTGATATGTTAAAATTTTCATCCCATGAGACATTAAACTATCTCCCAAGATGTTAAAAATTTATGCGCTCCTTGAGACATTAATAATACACAATCACCTAGCATAACACAACTTGCAAGCTTATAGATCTATGTACTTTATAATGCCACCTAGCATAACGTACCTTGCTAGCATGTGAATTTATGTACTTTATAAGGTCACCTAGTATAACACAACTTACTAGCCCATGTGTTTTATTTCTCACATCCATGGTCACATATCATAACATAACTTGCTAGTCTATGGTCCATGGGGGATTTTTAATGTGTAGGGCATGTGCAGGATCATGATGGGCCAAAAAGTGGTAGCAAGGAAAAACATGTTTTTACTTTGCCAAAATCACAAAACACAAAGTTGAATTTTGTATGGGTCTAACAAAAATTAATTTTGGTTTGGTGATACCATACCAAAATGGATATCTATTTCCCACAATTATTTTTTGTCAATTTTATGTTTTCAAATAGATATCTATTTTGCAAGCAAAATGGATATATGTTTTTGAAGCAAAATGGATATCTGTTTTGAAAAAAATGGATATCCATTTCTTAAAAGTATTTTAATTAATTTTATCTTGTCAAAATGGATATTCATTTTGTAAAGCAAAACAAATATCCATTTTGAAAAGCCCAAAAAAGCACACAAGTAAAATGGGCATAATTTTTGCATTGCTTATTGAAATTTTGATTTTTTTACAGGCGTTGGAAAGGCGATTCAGCAATCTACACAATGGATAAGATAATTTTGATGGATTGTGACCAAAAATTAATTATAGTCATTTTAAGTTCCCCCTTAATTTTTTAAAATTTTAAATGCTCATAATTCTTGCATACAAAGTCCTTTTTTGTGTTTTTTTTTTCAATAATAATCCCAATAGATTTGAAACATTAAAGAAATTAATAATAAAAGATTTATATTATTGTACCAAGGAGAGTACAAAAAATGCATAAATCATCATAGAAGGCCTCCTTGTCTTTGATCATATATGTAGTGTAGAAAAATGTAACCCTTTACATTTCTCACTTGTTTGGACCCTCCTAATTAAAATTGGACTTAATAATGCCTTAATTTAGTGTTGTTAAATGTACCTTATTAAATTTACACACTTATTTGGGCCCTCTTAATTAATTAAGCTTAATTATGCCTTAATTGGCCCTTTAATTCATTTACAAACCTATTAAATTACATTTTTCGAAGGGGAAACCCGACGTTAATTAATGCTTAAACATAACACTTCACAATGAGCAATGTGTCTCCTAGGTTTAGTGACCTATGACCCATTCACCCATGGGCGAATGGGTCCTCCCTAGACCTTAAGTCCTATATTTAAATTATGTTTTTGGCAGTATTTTAATGCTTTTCAATCTATAATTCAATGTCGTCTTGTGATATTTGAATTTTAAAAAATTAAGGATACATACCTATAAATACAAGGTTATTTCACTATGTTTCAACTAGCATTTTGAAGTGAGAAAAAGTATAGCAAAGTTTATGACCAAAGGCATTAAAGGGTAGATATACCAGAGTTTTATTGCAGCATTCAAGATCCATTCATTATATCAAAGTCTTCTTGCATCATGCATGTTTTTGGAGCTAACATTGTGATATATGTTTCATGATCAATTCAAGCACTCAAATGTTTATTTCAAGCAAGATTCAAGTGTCAAGATCCACATCCAATTCAACCATCTCATGCAAGTTGTAAACCTCCTAAGATCTCCATTATCAAGGTTTCATGCAAGGGTTTGTTGAGTGGTAACATAGCTTTGTTGATTCTTCATTCCCTCTTTCATTCATTATTTCAATTCAAGGTTTGATTACCAAAATGAGGTTTGACCAAGTCAAACACCTATTCACCAAAACCAAACATTCTTCTCTCTTGTATGTGTGATTGTAGATTTAGGTTAAAAAAGGATTGGAGAACTTTTGAAGTGCAAGATTCACAAAGTTGTCAAAGTTGCAAAAGTTGTCAAAATTGTCGTCATCTCATGGAAACTAAGATCTCGAAGCCATTTCTGACATTTCAATTGTGAAACCTAGGAAAATTGGAAGATTCAGATCTACATCAGAGGCTCCTAAAATTTACAAAAAAAAAAGCACTTGGACCCATTCACCCATGGGTGAATGAGTCTCAGATTAGCTTCTAAAAAGAACTTTTGGTGACTGGTACACATATTTCTGCTCTTCTCAGATATGCATTTTGTTTTTTGGTTTTACAAATATTGAGTTTGATATTGTTGTTTCAAGTGTTAGATTGCATGTTGGTGTTTGATTTTCTATTTTAGTTTTTCTCCCCAAAGTGTTGCTTGGCCTTAACCCTCGTCCTTCAAGCATAAGGAAATCTAAAGATTCTCACTTTGACTCGATTCACCTAAGTGTTAATAATCAATTCATTATGTGGATCTCATTTTCCTAATGAAATAGAAGAAAATAAATCCCTTATCATATTTAACCCCCTTCTTAATAACAACTTATATATTTTTCTTCATTTCACTATGCACACCTTTTCCCAAGTTGAACTAGGAGAACATCTCTCTCTCCCCCTCTCTCTATTTAGCTATCTCTCACTCTCTCCCCTCTCCTTCATTCTCCCTCTCTACCCATATTTCCCCTTTTCCTTTACTCAACCTCTATCTATATCTCTCCTCTCTCTGCCTCTCTACCTAGCTCTCTCTCTTTCTCTCCCCCTCTATCTTTCCCAAGTTATATATATCTCTACATATCTCTCCCTCTTTCTATCTCTATCTCTCCTTGTATCCCTTTATCTATGTCACTTCCACATTTTATATCTCTCTACTCTCTCTCTCTCTTTCTATTTCTCTCCCTCCCTCTCCCTCCATCTATTTATATAATCTCCCTCTCTATCAAGTTATCTCCATATCTCTCTCTTACTCATATACACCCACCCACCCTATTTCTCCCTCCCTATCTCTATTTCTCTATCTATCCCCCTCTCTCCATCTCTCTCCCTATCTCTCTATACCTCTCTCTATTACTTGTCTCTATCACTTCCTTTCTCTCTCTCTTACCCCCTCTATCTATATCTCCTTATCTCTCTCTTTATCTCTATATCTAATTATCTCTACCTCTCTCTTATTCATTCTCTCTCTCTATCACTTTCTATCCATATCTAAGTTCTCTACCTCTATCTCCCTATCTCTCTTTATCTCCATCTATCATTATCTTTCTCTCTATATATTGATATATCTCTCCCACTCATCCTCTCTCTCTACCTCTCTACCTCTATCTCTCTTTCTACGCCCTCTTTATCTATTTGCCACTCTCCCTCCCTCCTCTATCTCCCACTCTATATTTCTCCCCCTTTCTCTCTCCCTCTCCCTCTCCCTCTCCCTCTCTATTTCTATCTCTATTAGTTTAACTCACCATCTGTATTTCTCTCTCTCTCTCTCTCCATATTCCTCTATATCTCTCTATCTCTTCCTCTCTATCTCTCTCTCTCTCTATTCCTAACTCCATATATCTCTATATCTATTTATCTCCCTTTACCTCTCTTTGTATGTATATCTATTTTCCCCCTTTCCCTCTATTTTCCTCTCTACCTTTCTATAGAGAGATGGTGAGTGGAGAAGTAAAGTAGAGAGGAGAGAGAGGAGAGAGAGAAGAGAGATATAGAGAGTGAGATTGATGGGAAAGAGGGAGGTATGGAGGGATAGGTAGGTAGATAGAGAGAGATAAAGAGCAAATATTGAGAGAAATAAAGAGAGAGAGAGAGAAAGGGATAGGTAGAGATAGAGAGGTAGGGTTGCAGGGATATAGGTAGAGGTAGGTAGAAAAGGAGGAAAATGGAGATGGGATATAAAGAGAAGTATAGATAGAGAGAGGCAAGATGAGAGGGATGGAGGGAGAGGTAGGTAGAGAGGGGGAGGGTGAGGGTGAGGGTATAGAGATAAGTATATAGGTAAGGGGAGAGAGAGGTAAGGTGTGAGGGATAGAGTGAGACATAGATAGAGAGAGGGTGAGGGGAGATAGAGAGTAGAGAGGGAAGGGGAGAGAGAGGTACACAAAGAGGGAGAGGGAGAGGGATAGAGACAATGAGAGAGAGAAAGAGGGAAGGAGGGGGAGAGAGAGGGAGAGGTAGGTAATGAGATAGAGGTAGAGTGGGAGGGATAGAGGGAGAAGTAGGTAGATAGATAGGGTGATTGAAGATAGAGAGTAGAGAGGGAAAGTAAGAGAGAGGTAGAGAGGAAAGGGTGAAGAGATATATAGAGAGATATCTAAAGGGAGAGAGGGGGAATGGGGGAGGGATGGAGTGATAGGTAGGTAGAGAGAAATAGAGAGAAGTAGAGAGGGAGAGAGGAAGGGAGAGGTAGAGATAAAGAGGTAGGGTGGGAGGGATATAGGAATAGGTGGGTAGATAAAGAGGAAGATAAAGAGAATTAGAGATAGAGATAGGTAATGTGGTCACCCTTCATCTAGATCTACCTATCTCTGCCTCTCTCCCTCCCTCCTTACCTCTCTCTCTTTATATATCTTTACTTCTCTTTATCTCCCATCTAAATCTCCCTCTCTATCTACATATCTCTCCCTATATATCTCCCACCCTGTCTCTCTATCTCTATCTCTCCCTTCCTCCCTCCCTCTCTACTCTATATCTCCCTTGTCTATTTTTCTCTACTTACCTCTCCCTACATCCCTCTTATTCCCCCTCTCTCCCCCCCTTTAGATATATCTCTATATCTCTCTTCACAATCTCTCTCCTCTCTACCTCTCCCCTTCACTCTCTACTCTTTATCTTCCCCCACCCTCTCTCTACCTACATCTCACTTTATCCCTCTCACCTTACCTCCCTCTTTGTATCTCCCACCTTAACTCTCTCTTCCCTTCCCTTTGTACTTCTCTCTATGTCCCCTTACCCTCCCTCTCCCTCTATCCCTCCCACCTTACCTCTCTCTTTGTATCTACATCTCTTTATTTCCCATCTCCACATTCTTCTCTCTAAATCCATCCCACGCTACCTTTCTATCTCTACCACTCCTTTCCTCCCTCTCCACTTCTCTCTATCTCCCCTCTCTGCCACTCTCTTTACCTACCCCTCAATCCATCCCTCCATCATCCCCTTCTCTATCCCTTTATATATCTCTCTATATCTCTTCTCTCTCTTTCTCTCCCTCTCTTACCTTCCCTCTCTACTTTTATCTTCCTCTCTAAGATTCCCTCTCTTCTCTCTACAGGAGTTATAGGGAGAGAGGGAGAGAGGAGGTAGGGATAGAAAGAGAGAGATATGGCTTGAGAAAAATAGAGGGGAAGAGAAATGGAGAGAGATAGGTAGGGAGAGGGAGAGGGAGAGGGAGAGGGAGAGGGAGAGGGAGAAGAGAGGGAGAAATATATAAAGAGGGATAGAGGAAACATAAATCCAAAAGGTACCTATATATTGAAAAAGTGGAAATATCAATGATGTATAAAATGTGAAAATAAAATACTAATATGGTTGCTAAGGATGTGTAGGGTAAGTAAGGTTGATTTCACAATCAAGATAATAGAGAAATATGTAACAATATGTTTTATTGAAAAAGGGATCCTAGGTCTAATGTATAGATCACTAACATCAATCCTTTTTCTAAAGAATATTAGGATGAAAATAAACAAGGGAATTAGATTGACCTTCAACCTCAAAGGTAAGTCCAATCAGCCATGGATTTGATCCTTGAATGCCTTGGAAAATTGATTAAAATTTATTTTCTTTTATTGACTTAATGAAACTATGTGACCTAATTTGAAAATGTAACTTTTTTGTAACAAAGAAATTGCAAAACCAAATTTCAATAGAAGATGTGGAAAGAGTAGAGTTATGTGCACCTCACATATAAATTTGAGCTTGATTTTGGTGGAAAAGGGTGCCTAGGTCACCTATGTCCATAGAGATAAAACTATTCTTCTTTCATAGTCCTAAGGTCCTCAGTCTAAGGCTTCTTCATTCTAGAACTCACTATCGAATCTTCGGCAATTGTTGAGATAATTGAGTTTTTGTATCTTGTCAAGTTGTAGGGTTTGAATGCAAAAATGAAAAAATGGTCTTCAACCTTCTTCAAATTTTTAATCTGCACATTCAAAGAGAGAGGAATGGTTGTGCCATATAATGGCTTGCTTCAGTCAAACCTTGTGTTGGTGTTTCCACCTCCATAATGGAAAAATTGATGATAAAGAGCTTATCCTTTTGAGGGATACAAGCTAGATAATAAACGAATGACAAATCAACAATTGAATGCAATTAACCACTCAAATATGATTCCTTGAAAGATTGAATTCATGCACACCTCCTGAAGGCTTGATTGCAAATTTGCTTGGATTGATTTTCAAGACCTACAAGGGTTAGTCCTCACAAACAAAATGTATGCATAAACATAAACACACTCACATAAAACTTGACATGATTCTTTGACAATGAAATGTTGCAATGATCTTGCTTTTGACTATTCTTGACTTGATAATAATTGCTTGATAATGCTCTTGATTTCCAATTCTTCTCACTTGTTTTCAAATGATGCAATGACTAGGTATTTATTCACAATAATTCTAATTTTCCACAAATCAAATTCCAACAGCCAAAATTTGACATTTGAAATTCAAATTAGGAAGACAATTAGGTCTATGCACATAGGAGGGAGAAAAATATAGCATGAAATTGTCAAGGGTGACAATTTATGATGCTACACAATATAAAATCAATAAATAATTGATCATGTAAATAGTTTCAAATATAAAATTGAGATGTGAATATCATAAAGTATAGATCCATGAAACCTAATATGAATAAGAAACTATGGAAGAAGACTAGGTTGTATAGGATTTATTGGGTTTACTAAAATACAAAGAGACCTAAATAGGGATAAAGTGAGAGGAAATTGAGGGAGAGGTAGAGGGATAGGTCTACATCTTGGGAGAGAGAGAGATAGGGAGAGAGGGAGAGGTAGGTAAAGAGAGAGTGAGAGGTGAGAGGGAGAGATATAGAGAGATAGCTAGAGGGATAGGGAGAGTTGAGATTGAGTTAAGTAGAGAGGGAAAGATGGAGGGAGGAAGAGGTAGATAGATAAGTAAAGAAAGAAAGAGAGATCTAAAGAGGGACAAAGAGAGAGAGAGAGAGAGAGAGAGAGAGAGAGAGAGGTCTAAAAAGGGAAAAAGAGGGAGAGAGGGAGAGACATGTGGATATATAGGTCTATAGCTCAAGGGGAGAGTGAAATATAGAGAGGTAGAGAAAGAGACGTAGAGATATGATGATTTATGAATATTTTTCATCTTCTTACTATTAAAAACATAAATATTTCATTATTTATTACTCCTTTAATGTTTCAAATATTTTGAGATGATTGTTGCAAAAAAATATGAAAAAAGACCATATGTGAAAGTAGTGATTATTTTATGTTTCAAAAATGAAATATGAAGTTAAAATTATATAATTAATATTTTGTGTATAATCTAGAAATACTACCTAGTCCACTGTGTAGAGCTCTAAATCACCTTTCCAAGGCATATAAAAAATCAAAAATTTGATAAGAAACGCAAAAGTCACGCCCATTATTTTGAATAGGGTTTTTGGGTTTTTCAAAATGGATATCCATTTTGAAGACATAAAAATAGGTACCCATTTCTAAAAACTGGATATCCATTTTGAAGTCATAAAAATGGGTACCTGTTTTTTTTTCACAATTTTTTTTCCCTCTATTTTTGCCTCGAGATTGCTTTAGAATTTGGCTTCGGGGTGTCAAACCTGAAAATTCAACTACCCCAATGTGTTTAGAGGTTTCATCCTCTTTTCAAGACTTCACCCTTCGTACTAACAATTTTTATTTTTATTTTTTAATTTGAATTTGATGAAATGAAAAAGGTTTATTCAATAAATTGTCAACATTCTACCAATATAAGATACACATTAATAGATAATTATTATTGATTTTTTACATGCATTATGTGTAAATTTCAGAATGATAGGATGATTGGAAAACATCTATAACTTTTAAATGGTTACACATTTTTCAAATCCAAAAAATGTGTCACACTATATGCTTCATAAACCATATCTTAAAAAATTCATAAATTTTTGACCAAAATAGGGTGGTTGGACAAATGGTTTTTAATATTTGTAATTTTTTTTACTAAAATATTCACAACTAATTTTTTACTTGCAAATAAGTTACAAAAAAATGTATGTCACATCCGAGCATGTGTCCTCTACTTATATTGAAAGATATATATATATATATATATATATATATATATATATATATATATATATATATATATATATATATATATATTTTCTCACACTTTGCTTGGTTGGAGAAACACATGATTTTATTTAAATTTTCTTTTTAAAGTACTAATACATTGAAATTTCAAAATTTCACCAAATGACATTACTTTCTTTTAAAAGAAGCCTAGTAGCCTAAAAAGTACATTTAGTTTGCTATAAATTTTATTCCTACGTATATATTTTTTTATGTTAATAATCTATTCAAATTATTATGTGAAGTTGCTTAAGTCTATTTTTCTATATTTCTATTGTCCCTTAAAGGCCTTGTTTGGCCCATCATGATCCTGCACTAACCCTACATGACCCCTAGCAATAGAGAAAGCTAGTTTTTGTGTCATGTACCCCTTTTGTTTGTATTGTTTTCTCTATGTCTATTAGTATATTCATTCCTCTATATGTTTGTTGCATTTGAGGGATGATGCTC
Source organism: Sequoiadendron giganteum (assembly GCA_007115665.2). Taxonomy (NCBI): domain Eukaryota; kingdom Viridiplantae; phylum Streptophyta; class Pinopsida; order Cupressales; family Cupressaceae; genus Sequoiadendron; species Sequoiadendron giganteum. The sequence goes on from CM021100.1 coordinate 429,821,700, forward strand.
ATTATTGAGACAACCTTCCATATTGAGGTCTCCTTACCTTTCTAACTCAAATTTGTGGCTTTATATAGTGTGTAGTAACATTGTTGTTACATGCTCTTTTTCTTCTTGTTTGCTTGTATCATGTTTTCCTCATGTTTGTTCTATGTAGCCTTCGTGTTTTCTTCATGTTTTCTCCATGTATGCTCCATGTTTGCCTCATATTTGGTCCATGTATGATTTGTTTTTTATTTGTGCTTTCTCCATTCTTTCTTTATGTTTGATCTATGTTTTCTTTGTGTATGCTTTATGTTTGTTTGGATTACTATATGTTTTCTACACCATGACTTATATGTTTGTATGTTCCTTTCATCTTAACATTGTTGATCGGTAGGATCCTAAGCCTAGGTTATCACATCTTAACTTATATGAACTTATGTGAATCTGATATTGTTACAAAGAATGTCAACAAACATGATGATAAAGTCAAATTGGTTAGCTCATGAATATTTTCACAATCTATCATGATAGAATCCAATGTAGTTGAAACAAGAGCAATATCCAAAGATGAATTGATGGTGATGCAACTTCATTACTTGTTAACATCAAATATAAGACAATGTCCTTAATAGTGTCATCCAAATCTATAATAAGAGATTCTACAAACAAATATATGATGTTTGGTAGATATGCATCCCCATATGGTGGATCTAGATGATGATAATAATGTCCTGGTACAAAGAATCATTGGAACTCATGAATGAGTCAAAACTAGTTTTAGATGTAGCAACAAATGAAACGGGAGATGAGATGTCACTGCAAGTCATCCAACTACATTGTTCATCCCTAAATGATTATGTCTCACAAGATATTTGAGTGAGATTAGATTATTTTTATACATGTGTCAAAACTAGAGGATAAGGTAAGGAAATACCATGACTACGAAGAATTTTCTCTGTTTCTTCAATTCTACAGAATCAACATTCCTATTTTGTATGCATTTTATTTCCACAATATCCACATTTATTTTTTCATTTATTAGAAGATTGCAAATAATACTCAAATGAAATGGGTTTAGTGTGAGAGTTATGATCACATGAACCAAAAAATAAAAAAATAAAAAACCTAGATTGTCCCCTTTGATTCAAAGTGCCCCCCCAAAATAATTAGTTCTCATTTTAGCCCCCAAAAATATATGTAAGAAATTTTTACAAGTTGTGACTTAGACTAGATTCCAAATTGATCATTTATAATGTAAAGTTATTTTATACAAATTCTAAAAAGATGAGAAATCCAAATCTTAAATTACTAGTAAATTTGAATTACTTGAAAAATTTTGGTAGAAATATATTTGTTTTGTAAAATTTTGATAATAGAGGTGAAAGTTATGCCTCATCAAAAATTTCTTTCAAATGTCTTTGGAGGTTAAAAAATACAATTAAAAAACATCAAATCAAAAAATGCCTTGGCACTAAAATGTCGACAACTAAACTAGCTTCTTGTCAACTATTCACACTTCAAAATGCAATCTCTCATTTGCAAGTTATGCAAAAGAGAAAAATATTCCCCTTTATGACACTTTCATGAGCTAGATAGTTAGTGTTGACCATCAAATGTCATTATAAAATATCAAAATTTTATTAAAAATTAACATAAAATGATAATAGACCATGTTAGTGTTAAAATATTAAGGTGTGGTGGCATTTGATGCTATGATGGGGTTTAAATTGGATATGTGTGCCAAATGTGGAATGTCAAAGGGAGAAAGAGTTGAATCAAATACAGTGTCCTTGCTATAATTAAATTCACAAAACTATCTTACTAGAATACTATTTCCAAGTGTTAAGTGAAAGTAGAACTAACAAATTAGAAAACAACTACACCTCCCACATGTACCAACAAAAAGAAAAAGAATGCTATGCAAGACAGAATAGTACATAAACTATGTGAGGAAGTCTGATTTCATGTGCCACTTTTCAATAGAAATATGTAGGCTGAATCAAGGAAAATAAAAAATTGATGCTACTCTATTTTAATGACTGGTGCTAGATATGAGCAGGTTTTGGAGGTATAAGGATGAATCATAACTATTGAAATTTCCCTTCATAACTTCTCACTAGGTTTTGATATGGAATTAAATCTACAACCATGTTTACTTAGTCTGATTTCTAGTTGGAAACATTTAATTCCACCTTTCTTAATGCACCTTTGATAATCTTATAGTCCTTGATTAAGATTTAGTTCAATGCAACAAAGAATGTAAACAATACAAAAGATGACAATGACAAGGACTCCAAATCCACACTTTTGATTAATGGAAGTGGGGATTTGAATGGAAGGTGCAAGATGAAAGTGCAATGGAATGAGGCATGATGGTGGTAGATAAGGAGGTTGGTGGAGGATAACGTTTCTTCTCAATATGGAGGATAATTGGAGGGTGCCAATGAGGGAGGTCACATAACAATGAATTCAATCATACCTTCCTTTCCATATCAATTCCTCAAGGGTGTATAGATTAGTGATAAAGTAACAAGTGTAGGGTTTGCAAACGATCCCATGAAATCCACAAAAAGGCCAAATAGGCCAAAAATCTACACACAAATTTTGATGCTAGAAATAGATTGAACACCTCCAAAAAATAACAGAGTCTTTCTTCCCAATAGGCCAATTTTGTGTAAATTATAATTTTCTACCTAATGAGAAAATGGGAAAGGGTTAGACTTTCCCTTTGCTAAAAAATATATTTTTTTTACAATTTTTGTACAATCAACACAAAGGCCCAAAAAAATACAATGGTAGTGTTTCTTTGACTCTATGATGCTTCGTTGATAGGGATATGTGTGGGAGTCACCTTGATGTTGGAAGGAACACACTCTCATGGATCTGATACCTTGTTAGAGAATGTCAGGATCAAAGTTCTGGAATAGATAACCTTCCACAAGTGAAAATATGAGCACAATAGTATGCCTATCAATATAATACGAAGAGTGTATAATACAATGATCAAGCCTTGCATATATTGATAGGTTGAGGAGGTGAGAAGGTACAAGTGAAAATTTTACTACCCCTCCAAAGATTAGACACTTGTGAGCTCACTTGAAAAGTGTGTGAGCAAGTGTTAATAGGTATCTAAATCTATGAAGATACATATCTCAACCATATGAAGTGAGACCAAATGAAAGAAACCTAAGTAAAATTAAGCTAGTTGTGAATAGGTAAACCCTAGAAAGGTCATTAGCTAGCTAGGTATGATAATGACCCTATTTAAACTACCATGTTGGTACTACACAACCAATGGCATGCTATATAGAAAAATACCATGTGTCCAATATTTGTAGTATCTAATAAATAGAGGCATTTGTATTTCATCCCAAGGTATTAATAATATTTTTTCCATGTATAAAACCATCAAGAGCCTTCATTTCTACATATCCTAGCTCATACCTATTATTCTAATAGAACATCTTGTGTCAAAGCTAATGATCATCGATCTAAATGGTTCATAGTTTTTCTACATTTCCTAGTAACTACTAAGTATAACAATATCTATATATTTAATAGTAACACTATTCTTTGATGATTGATATCATTTATGTATGTATGTATGTAGGTATGTATGAGAGGGTATCTACAAAATAATCTATATATTTACATTATATAAGTAATGTCTACATAGATGTGTAATATATTAAAATTAAATAAGTGTATACACCAGTTTAGTGATTATAACATTTAATTATAGCTTTATATTATATAATTATTATTATATAAAGATATCTTAATTGTAAATTTCATCATATAAATATTTGAAGAGTATTATCTACTATTTTATTTACTAAAGTGAATATTTTTTCATTTTATTGCTAGAAGTACATAATTATTTTATAAAATTTATTTGATAAATTTGTAATATATAAAACATTAAATGAAAGTATAATTCATTCTCTCTCTCAATCTCTGTCTCTCTATATATATGGAAAAATAAATATCATATTTATTATTTATTACAGATTTATGTTCTATTTTTAACTACAATATAAATATATTATCTTAACTATATATTTAATCTACTATTTTATTTATATTTTTTTAGGGAATTATATTCTATCTTTAATTATAATAATTTTTTATCTTACTATATATTTAATCATATATACTATTATTTACTATTTTATTTACTATTCTTTAATTTTAATTTTGATATGCAAGATGTTACTAAGGGGGAAACTCCTGTTAAAGAATATAGTTGAGAACAACCCTCATGTACTAAGAGAAAATTTGTATTAAAAGATATTCCCTAATTCCTATTGAACCAAATGAACACGAGGCCTTCTTTCCACTTCTTTATTCTCTTCGGCTACTACTGAGACACCAAATCAAGATGGCATGACATTTAATTCATATGCTCTTCAAAGTTATGAAACATAAAATATTTCTTTATTATTAGAAAATACTCCATTAAATTTATCTTCTCCGTCATTTCCACTCTACTATAGTCCCACTATATCTTTCATGGATATCTTGTGGTAATAGTTGGAGTTTGCTACAAATTCATGATCCCACCACTAGTACACAAACAACAATATATGACTAAATAAACTACTAAAAATTGCATATAAATGACTAACTTTAGTCACGTGACTATTAGTGATTTATTTGTAGTCATTTATAACACCAAATTTATGACTAAACAATTTTAGTCATTAATTTGGTCATTGATCTGGTCATTGATTTAGTCATTGATTTAGTCATTGATTTAGTCATGGTAGTGATTTATTTAGTCATATATTTAGTCATGGTAGTGATTTATTTAGTCATTAATTTATTAATTAATTTAGTCATTAATTTAGTCATTGATTGTTGTTAACTAGTCATTTATTTAGTCATGGTAGTCATTTATTTAGTCATTATAGTCGTTTATTTTAGTCATGGTAGTCATTTATTTAGCCACAGTTTAGTCATTTATTTGGGTGAATCAATGATTCAAATTACAAATCAAATCTAACTTAATTAATCCTCACAAATTTATGCAAATAAACTTCAAATATCATAGATATTCAAATGTTGAGAAAAACATTATGAAATAAAGACTAAAATGCTTGAACAAATATGATTGATCACAAATAGATCACAAATCAAAAGAGCCACACCACAATATTTATGAGTTTGAAAATTTACTTCATTAAGCCTCATTGGCAAATCAAAACCTCAATGGTTACAACATTTCTGTATCAATGATTTTTTTTACTTGAAAGTTTCATTTGGATTTGAAACTCAAACTCAAAAACTAAATAACCTCAAGAACCTTTACAACAATTATAATTTATAGATCTTTACAACACAATTAATACACCAAAACATTTGAGATGAGTTTCACTTCAATTTCAAATTGAAGTTAATGCATGACTAAACTAAGAATGGGATAATGAGAGCTTCTTCACTGCCACTACTTTTCCACATTTCAACATGCACTGCAAACAAACAAATCATCAAAAAATGAACCCTTTAAAAAAAAACAACTAAACACACTAAGTGCTTCAATCAGCTTAAGGATTTTAAAATTTTTACCTTTAACTTCTGATGGCAAGCCTTGTTGGTTAAAACAAGCAAAATCATAGAGAATTTAAATGCTAGCGGACACTCAAAAGGAAATTCGGGACCGAATTTTAAAACAAACTACTAAATACATCAATCCTTCTTAACCAATTTCAAAAAGAACAAACATATGCAGTGTTCCATTCATGTGGCAGAGGTGAATACCATAAACCTGTTATTGTCTTGGTAAATCATCAAGTCATTTGCACCCATTGACATGTGCTCTTTCTTTATTCAGACATGTGTAGATGTATGGATATAAACTAAAGGTGGAAAATTGCTCAAATGTCTAAGAAATCCACTTTTTCTAACCTAGTGAAACTTTGGAATGCAGGAAAGGAAACAAAATACCACTAGTCTCAAAACTTAGTTAGATGTATCAATGGCTGGAAAAAACTTAACCATAATCTTTCCATCTTTTTAGTCTTAACTAATGGTTCCCTCCTACAAAATAATATCTCTAAATCAAATACATAATGTTCAAATAAGGGTTAGGGGTCAATCTCGAGAGAAAATATTAGGAGAGGTGGAAGAAAAGATAATTAGCATGGACATGTGATATGAAATAAGACTATGCTATGACATCAAAAATAATATCTAATCAAAATAAATAATGTTCAAATAACAAACGAGTTCAATCTCGAGCAAATATTTTAAGAAGTGAAAAAAATAGTTAACATGGATAGAGAAATGTGAGATGAAATCAAATCATGTCATGACATCAAAAATAAACACAACACATGCACCAAATATTCAAATAGCTCACCTAGGGTAATTTAAGGAACAAATACCTCATAAGTTAAAAAAAGACATCTCAAAAATTCAAAATAGCTAGAGATATGAAAGATGGAGCAAATTTACCATTAGAAATATGATAATATCAAATTGAGAGAACATATATTTGCAAAATTTAGCATAGTTTCTAATTAGTAGAAGCCATCTCAAGAAAAGGAAAATAGGATTCATTATATGGAGAAATGACAAGCAACATTTCAGACCTATTTTCATATTGGTTTGTATTTTGTAGCTACAAGTAGTAATGCAAAAACAATAATAATATAAAAATAAAATCAACTGTTTGAAAAGAAAATATTGATTCGATAAGAAAATCCCAACATTCCTGATTAAAAACTAGATCTAAATATTTTGGGTGTTACATCCCACCCTACTGACTTTTAAAACACTCTAATTTTGTTGTTATTTGAATGATGAATGATGCAATTTTGAATTGCAGTTCATGATGTGGAAATCTTGTGAATATTTTCCATTAAGGCAATGAAAGCATTTGATTGGATCTAGACATAGTGTACTCGATGTGTATGATGCCCTAAAAATAAAAGAGTAGATTATTTTGCAAGAATTATGTTGATTGAAGATTTGCAATGAGATAATACATGGATGTCTTACTAATTTCTCTCTTGTTTGGAATTGGTTGCAGGACAATCATACCGTGAACCTCGGAAGAGGGAAAACATCATCTAAGTAGAGAGGTATTGTGGAAATGTTCTTGAAACGCCATCTGAGTTTGGGAGTGGTCAAGGAAGTTTGAAACCCTAGATGTTGGTCTTCAAGTATTTCGTTGAGTTGTTCCTTCGTCTAAGAATTTTAGGGTTTCAAAAGTCAACTTGTTTGTTATTGAATTAACCTAGTTTTGGCTCTGTGATCTATGTTGGAACTTCAACTTTTGGCTTAACCTCTACGTTATTGAATATATTTGTTATATTAAAATATTTATATAAATATATAAATATATTATATTTGGTTATATAATAAACTATATTGTAATTTTGTCTAATAAATATTATTAGTTATTTTCTAAAAGGCTTGTAAGTATTTTTAATTAAATTCGTAATTAATTAGTGGGATGCGATGCGGTAATTTTGCTTTAAAATTAAGATTACTTGTGCAAGTCTTAAACCTTGCAACTTCGTGAGAAATTTATACATAGTTTTAATTAAATTTATGCTTGTTTTTCCTTGGTCTGATCGGTTGGCTGACACGTTGAGTTATTTGTGCTTGAAGTAGCTTGGTTATCCATTTAAGGCGGGATTGTTAAGTTACCCGTATTGGGATTAAGATTGTTGCCAACGTTTTGGTGGAGGCGTGATTGGTTGGGGTGAGAGTGCGGAACAATAGGTAAGTGGTTACCATAACAACCCAGGAGGCTTCTGTTGGTTGTGGGATGGAGACTATCTTAGCATCGACAGTTAGCGGAAGAAGGCATTTGGTTCTGAAGAGTCATGAGGAGAGGATCTTTCTCTTCATAGAAAACGAAGAGGAGTGGTTGAAGAAACAGGGAGAGAATAGAAAAGCAAGTTGGGTGTGACGAGCTGAGAGGTGGAGAGTGGATGTAGCTACTTCAGGAAAGATTCCACAGTCTCTTCAATGTTATAAGAAGTCGATTCTTGGACTACCAAAACTAGAAAACATGAGCCAGGAGATTGAAATTCGAAGAGCCTTCAAGACGCGTCTTCACCAAAAATTTTAACTGCACCAGCTAATTTCTATCAGGCACGTACTACCTTAAGAACTCGTTATTAGAGTCTTGGTATTCATTGTTGCATAACTAGGTGTTCTGGTTAAATAAATGGAGGCTTGTCCATTATTTTGCTTTCTGAATAGTTGATTAATTCAAGCCTTCAAGGATTGTGAGGTCTATTAAGCTACTGGTCAAGACATGTAAGAATAATGCGTGGCTTTCTTTCTTTGTTATGATTATCGGTTCTTGCTAATCAAGAAAGTAAATCTATAAAGACCCCAAGTCTTGTTTTGAATATGCTTCTTCCTGATACTTTTGTAACTCTCATAAAATTAGAATACATAGTATGGTAGAATATTATGTTGAGCTTGATCTGAAGGTATTCTTTCTTAAGGTTAGAAAGAGGTCAAGGGTCGTTGTGCTTTTGCGTGGATCCTAATTTTTATGGCTGTTGACTTAGTTGACGTAATTAGGAGCAATAAAAACAAGCTAAGTATGAGAATGTCTCTTGTGAATTCTTTTTAAGTAGGCCTGCTGAGTAAGCCTTTAGAAATGGTCTGGAATGAAAAGGTGCCGGGAGTGTAATAGATTTGGTTTGTAGCCACAGTAGGGGTTGACTGTAATTTATTAATTAAATCGAGTCTTTAAACCTCGGTTTCTTATTAGGGCTCAGTTTTGGGTTTCGAGATCACGAAAGAGCCCTAATACCATCTTGTGAGAAGTGGTCTGAAAAAACCCTAGTTTGGGAGACATCCACACGTGGAAGGAAGCCAAAGATGTGTGACAAGATGTAAACCTTAGTTCTTGAATGTTCTTCTTGAGAATTGTAATTGGTTAGGAGGTCTCGACGCAAACCCTTATCCAGTTTGAGATTATGCCCTAGGACAAATGTCCTTGTTAAGAGTAAGGGTGGAACGTGAGTCAATCAGAAACCCTAGTTTAGTATGCATTCAACTTGTATGCATTCCAAGTCGAGCAGGGTGAGTGAGTTTGTACAGTAGTGCAAGCTATGGCCATAGTAAGAGCAAGTGCCTCTGACTGCACTTGTACTCACACGATACTCAGATACCTAACTAGCCAGAGATGCCTGCTTAGTAGGAAGGAATCCTTAGTAGCAAGGCAGAGCCAGTTAGGTAGGGTTTCCCCACCAGAGCTCAGATGGATGTTTCGAGGGCCCTTCCACTTTACCTTTTGTAAGAAGGGAAGGTGTGTGGGGAGCTGCTCATGTTGGCAGATGGAGGAAAAGAACTCAGATGATGTTTTCCCTCACTTGCAGATGGCTGGTTGAGACTTGGAAAATGCTAACCAAATGAGGGTTTCTAATCTCTTACCCAATGCTCTTATTTAAAATTTAATTAAAGAAATCTGTTGTGATCATGTTCATGCTTAGAATAGAATCTTACTAAATGTGTGACAGCTATGAATTCATCTTATCTTGTAGCAAACTATCTTCTCTCAAATCAAAAAAAAAAGTTTCTCTTTCGTCATTTTAAAATGTTTCTTTACATCTTTTCTTGTTACATGAATAGTGGATCTAACATTGGGCTCCATGGAAGCTCATGTGACAAGCCAACTTCCATAGCTACAGTTAATTTTTTCTAACATAATACAAAGATATTGAGGAGCAAAACTATTGGAAAGTTACCTCACAAGATGACCAACAAGTTCAAATCATTTTTACATATACATTATACTACATATAGTTAGAAGGAATAAGATGTTTGTCATAGAAGAGCAGAGACCGGAATGGGAAATAATCCCAACTGCTGTAGACTAAGAGGTAAGCAGGGTATGCATGTTCCAACATGCATATACAATAGGCATATTCACTTATGATGGTTTTAGACTTGGTTTTTAAAATAAAAAATTATGGCCAAGATCCTAATATTAAGCATATTTAACATATGAATGTGGATGCTTGCCATCCTTTAAAACATGCTATGTTTTTGAAAATCAGAGAACCAGTTCATGGATTTTTTTATCAAGGCCTATTACGTGTAATTTAGAACATCCTACACTCGAATAATCCATCAAATAAACCCCTAAAAAATATGTACCCATGAACTTATTTTTCCATTTACCTACAAAAAATAAGGTGAATAAGTTAAAAAAAAAAGACAACTCAAAAATTTAAAATAGCTAGAGATATGAAAGATGGAGTAGATTCCTACACGCGTTTTTTGCTTGCCACTATTGGATTCAGCTCCTCCAAACTCTTCCTCCCTCATATTGGTTTCATCCCCTCCTGGTATTAACCTTTTACTTCTCCAATTTGGTGAGTTTGGCGAGTTGCAGCCTATAGATAAGGTTTTGATGAGGGTTTTAGAGTATGTTTATTAAAATGAAAATTATAGCCAAGATCCTAAAATGGGCACATTTAGGTTTTAACATTAGGATGCATTACAAAATCCTTTACATTTGGTCAGGGTGATCTCCAATCGACATCATTCTTCTCTACCTATGGGGTGATCATCACAACATTCCCTATATATAAACATGGACTAATCATTCAACACAACATCCATTGGGCTCCTCTGCATTATGAGATCTGGGCTTATCTCCAAGGAGTGGTCATCACCGCTATTGGTTTCATCTCCTCCAAACTCTTCCTCACTGGTATTAACCTTTCACTTCTCCTAGCGAGTTGCAACTTGAAAATAAGGCTTCAACTAGGGTTTAAAGTATGTTTATTAAGATGAAAAATTGCCCGCCTAATTTGTGCGCCCTGCTGCCATAATTTTATCTAATGAATTTTAAAATAGAATTCAAAAGTAAATAAATTACAACACATAAATCTTCCCATAAATATTATTAAATATTATAATATTAATAATATAATATAATATAATATATATATAATATTTAATAATATTTATATTATATACTAATATAATATTATATAATATATAATAATATATATAACGTAACCGAAGCACTAGCTAGGGATCCCACATCTGAATGTAACCTGAAAATAAAATTTCAATGATGGTTTTAGAGCATGTTTTATTAAAATGAAATCACCAGAACCCCCAATAAATAATGAAATTACCAGACTTTTTACCCAAGCCATATGCATTCAAAATTTGGTCCCGTTGTCGTCCATTACCCGCAACCAACAAAGTCAAGTTGCATATGTCCAAGACGGTTCAGAGAAGGAGAGAGAGTGCTCCCACCGTTGTTGGTTTTAGCTCCTCCAAACTCTTCGTCACTGGTATTGACCTTTCATTTTTTCGATTTGGTGAGCTTGCATTTATTTTAGGGTTTTAAAGTATGTTTATTAAAATACAATTTTTTGTTAAGATTTGGTCACTTTATTTGCTCGTTTTATTTGTCCATGTTTTTTAGATTTCAAAATGGAATTCAAAATAAATAAACTATAATACATAATCTCTGATTTTACATAGTGTTGGTGTAAGAACTAACACCTCTGGAGTGTAAGTTTGTATGGACAAATATGCACACTACGTAATGAGTGCTCTTCAAATTAGGAGGGGAAGCTCCCTTGTTGTGTTGGAATGCATGGAATGGAAAAGTAAACTAGTATCCTATCTTTTTGTTCTCAGCTGGTAGAGGCATAAGGTTAAGAAAACCTAGAACGTTGCAGCTAAGTATTTTCTGGTTTCGTAGATCAACTAACTACAACTAAGCTAACTTCTTTAAATATATCCAATTTCTTCAAGAAACATAGCATGAGGAAATGGAGCGGGAATGTATTACACAATAAACTTTAGGTGCGGGCTCACAACATGAAGGCAAGGGAGGCCAACTATTTTCTTATCCGGGAAGAAGTTTATTTAAAACAAACGAATAAATGGTAAACCTGGTACAACTTCACAACATGAAGGCAAGGTAGGCGCAACTATCTGCTTGGCTAAATGAGTCTACTATCACACACATCAAACAATAAGCTCTAAGTACAGTTTTTGCAATATGAAGGCAAGGTGGGCACAACTATTTGCTCTTCTGAATAGGCTCATGATAAACAAAACACAAGGTAAGCAATTGGGACAGTATATTGTATAGACGAAACACGCATGCAATAACGATCAAACCAGCAACCCCATTTAACTAAGATTGAATAAATACCATGACAATAACATGAAGGCAACGTAGGCGCAGCAATTTATTATAACAGCAATCACTCTTGAACATATACAATAATAGCAATACTACAGGAAAGGTAGGCACAACATGTATGCTATCAAGCAAAAGTTCTAATTTACAAGGGTGAACCAATAGGCATGTTGCCGACAACGCAACAATTCTCTATCACCAGGAAAAGCTAATTACAAATGAGATGAAGGCTCTTATTTATAGACATCAAGGTGTAGGCAACCCTAAAATCACCTTGAGTCAACTACAATCCTGCAGTACATGCAAGATCTTTATTCTCTAAACCTAATTAAATGAAACTAAATAGTTAACTGGAAAACTATCATCAGTTAACTGCAACAAGACACAACAAAATGGACATGTGCAACATGCACATCCTTATAAACTTCAAGTATATGTAGATGTTTCCAAGATAGACATGCATGAGATGCATGACAACAAGTTAACTCATAAAATAAACATTGAGTTTAACTCCTGTGTTTGATGTCTATCTTGGAAAGGTGGGACGCCCTGATCTAGAGTTCACTGGCTATGATCTCAAGCAAGTAACCCCTCTAGAGGTTAGTGACTGCATCACCATCTAGAGGTCATCACATGTCTTAACTATCAATTCACTGCTTGTTAGCAACTCAAGCAAACCTGGAAACCTCTTGGCACTTCACTGATTGATAACTCTGGCGGCTCTACAATTGAAGTGATGGCCATTGCTTCTTCTAAAGCTTGACACTTCTCATGTTTTTGATGCTTTTCTCTATGGAAGAGTGTTGTATGATGAAACCACAAAGTTTGACTGCAAACACTTTGGTTGTGAGAAATGCAAATGAACTTGCTGCATATGCAGAAACCCAATGGTATCAACCCTCTAAACTGGCCTTGGAAGACAATTAGCTATACGAAGCATGAACCCAAGTGAACTTGAGTGACTACGCTTGTCAACCTTTCTAATGTGCTTGATACAAATCGATGTCAGCTTTTCTGATGAAATCATGAATTAAGACTGACTTGGTCTTAAATTCGTTCTGCGTGAACTGCATCCTGAAAAACTTGCCTATTGACTGTGAACATGGCTATATTTTGACAACTTCTCCAGAAAACTAAAAATCTCTTTTAATGAGGCTAAAAATAGCTTGTCGCAAGGCAATTTTCATAGAAAATTTTGAGACATGGGTTTTATGTAGGATCAAATTCTAAGATGACCCTCAATGTCAGAATTGTGAAAAAATGTGATTGAGGCTTGCATGGA